>LZPO01045739.1:9762-24081 GCA_001675575.1 Neotoma lepida | reverse complement strand
TGCTGGTATGGGTACAGGCATGAGGGAGGCTGCAGCAGGTGTTCTGCTGGAGAGCTGGGGATGGGACTGGGAAGTTGGATTTGGAGGATCAGACAGAAAGGTGAAGATTTGCAGTTAGCTTCCCTGCTTCCCTGTCTAGCCTGGCCTGTGGGCTCCCATCCAGTGAGCACTGAATGTGGAGGCTGGACTAAGGCAATGAATCAGGGAAAGGAGGTTAGGGGAGGAGATCTGTGTAGTCCACTGAAGACCGTGGCAGGCAGAAGTGAGGCTGCTGCAGGTGTTCTTTTGCAGAGCTGGGGATGAGACTGGGGGATTGGATTTGGAGGAGCAGAAGGAGAGGTGAAGAACTGCAGTGGCTTAAGTGGCCTGTTTGTTGGCAAGGAGTGACTGCTAGAGTTAAAGCAAGGAGTAGGGGAGGCTGTAAGAAGGGGAAGATGTGAATCCAGTGGAGATAAGGGCGGAGGGAAAGGAGGACTCAGCATGCAGTCTGCTGCAGAGCCAGGAAAGGGACTGGGGATTGGATTTGGAAGAATTTTGGGAGAGATGGAGATCTGAGATTAGCCTACCTGTTTCTTTGGTCATAGTGACCTGTGGGTTCAAAGAGAGTGCCTGCTGGAGTTGGGGGCTTCCCTAGACAGAGCAATTTTGGATATTTTGGGGAAGCTTGGATCTTTTAAAGAGACTTTGGATTTTTTAAAGATATTGAACTTCTAAAGACTGGGGACTTTTAAAAGTCAGAAAGTGTTTAATGTTGACATATCAATATTAATATGAAATCTTGAGTTTAACCAAGAAATGAAAAAAACTTTGTTTTAATTGTAATGTGTTGGTGTATCAAGTTAATGAAAGCTCAATTATTATTGCTTATTTTTCTATCAACCTGACACAAACTATAGCCACTAGGAAAGAGGGAACCTCAATTGAGAAAATGCTCCCAGAATATTGTCCTATGGGAAAGTCTGTGATGTATTTTTTTGATGAATAATAGATGTGGGAAGGCCCGACCCATTCTGAGTTGTGCCACTAGGTGATACAGGGTTGTATAAATAAGCAGAATAAGCAAGCCATGAGGAGCCAGTGAGTAAGCAGCATTCTCTCCAGCCTCTGCTTTAGTTCCTGCCTTGTATGCCTACCCTGACTCCCCTTAGCCATAGAGTATGAACTGAAAGTTGTAAGGTAAAAGAAACATATTCTCTCCTTTGGGTCATGCTGTTTTATCACAGCAACAGAAACCCCAACAAAGACAGAAATGACTACCTTTTGATTGTCTTTAAGGACCATTTCACAAGATGGAATCCATAACTGGCACTGTCAATGAGGCCAAGAACCTGCAGCTAGACAGGTTATAGGCCCAAGGGGATGATACACTAGTGTTGTTTTGCTAAATGTTCATAGTATTAATGTGACTCCTAATGACTTAGGTCCATAACCACAGATTGATATAGCTCTCAGCCCTCATCAGAGATGCCTCTTCTTGTCATAGATGATGATTAACCCAAAGATCCACAACTGGTCGACTATGGAGTGCTTGGACTTAAATGAGACATCTGAATCACACCTCTCCCTCAAAGGCTTAGGGAATCATTGAGGAAGAGGGGACAAAAAGATTGTAAGAGCCAGACTTCTTTGATGACTATAACAAAATATTGTTTTCAGGACACAATATGGAAGTTTCACATATGAACTCACAGTGATTCTGATAGTATGCACAAGACCCACACAAACTCAAGCTAGAGAAAATACTAGCATGGAAGGAGGAGGTGGGCATAGTTCTATCCCTAGTTGAGAAGATATTGGCATGGACAGCTGGTGGTAGATTCCGAGTCAGGTTTCTTTAATGGTCTGACTCCTGCTATACTGACCACACTCAGAAGTAGGCACCACGACCCAAAGTAGTTGGACAATTCAAGCTGGACTTTATGGGTTTAAAAGAGAGGTGGAGGAGGAACAAAGCTGGTTGGGTAGGAAGGTTGCATGTAAGATGAATTGCTAAGCCATCTTATTAATTAAAAAAAAAACTGGAGCCAGATATTAGGGTGAAAGCGGAAAGATCAGAGAAACAGAACAAGCCACAGCCAACCACACCTAGCCAACTCCTCAGCTGATCCTGTTTCCATGAATCTTCAGACTGAAAGCCTCTGAGTCCTCATCCCTGAAGCCCTCTCAGTTGAACAGCTGCTTAGTTCCTGTCTCCTTATGCCTTATATACCATTCTCCACCCAGCCATGTCACTTCCTGGGATTAAAGGTGTATATGCTTCCCAAGCAAAGACATGAGATCTCAAGTGCTGGGATTAAAAGTGTGTGCTACCACACCTGGCTCTGCTCCCAGTGTGACCTTGAACTCACTGAGATCCAGATGGATCTCTGCCTCCCGAGTGATAGGATTAAAGGTGTGTGCCACCACTGTCTTGCCTCTATGTCGAATCTAGTACCTGGCTCTGTCCTCTAATCACCAGATAAGTTTATTAGGGTACTCAATATATTGGGGTACACAATATATCACCACAGTTGGGGTAGATATGGAAGGAGAGAAGGATGAATATGATCAAAATTCTTTGTATAAAAATTCTTTGAAAATTGGTAATAGCGCTATTTAAAAATTGATTTGTTTTGGATTTCCAAAATATATAAAATAAGATACATATCTAAGTACCCCCATTTTCTCTCTCTACTCCACCCCCAGATTCCCCTCAATATATCCTTCTAACTTTATGTCCTCTTCTTTTTTTCCCTTCAATAGCCCATTAAGCACAATCAGTGGTGGCCATATGTGCATGGGTGTCAAGACATTCACTGGAGCATGGGTGACCTACCACGGGTCACTGCTTTCCCCAAAGAATGCTTCTCCCAGCGGCTCCTTATGAATGGGACCACCTAAGAGCCCATTCAAGCTATGCCTGAACTTGAATGACTTGATTTGACATCTTTTTTTTTAGTTCATTAAATTGTACAGCATTGGACATTGCTGCTCTGGAGCTATCTTACACAATACTTCTAGCACCTGAGCAGCTCCCTTACTGACTACATAGAAGGCAGTGGCACCTTATTAAGTGATGTGGAGTAACTCCTGGCCTTTCCCAAAGGCTTTCATTTACTGCATTTCTTGATTTCTGTAATGTAAACTCTCCCATGATGGCTTATTTAAATTCAGTGATACAGTGATATTAGAATACTTTTGAGAGCAATGGAGACTCACTCAGCTCTGTCATGCTTAGCTTTAGAGGCAGGGATCCCAGAAACTCAGTGACCACCAAACACAATCCAACCCAGAGACCTTTCTGTTCATGTCTCCAAAGTTGGAAGAATGAAATTCACAGATCACAGAGGGAAAGTTTTTGAAAAAAAATTTTATATAGGGAGCTTAAAAGATATACAGAGAGAACCCAGAGCTCCTGTACAGCAGGGAGGGTCACCCAGGGGTGGGGTACCATTGAACCTTATTGACTTGGGGCTGTAGTGGAGTAAAGGAGAGAAGGTGCATGAGCTGGTCAGTCCAGGTTTCATTCCAGGTGTGGGGATCCTCACAGTTTCAGTCACATTCTCATCTGGTTTCTGGGAAAGGGGTGCTCCTTTAGAGAAAAGAGATACAGAAAAACAGACCCCTTCCTGGCATCTTTATCCTCTGGCCATGGCAAAGTCAGAGGTACTTTTGGCCTAAGCACTTTCAGTTTCTGTCACCCTCAGCAAGGATGAGTCTATGGACAGCTCATAGCCAAGTCAGAAACTGATCACTTTTCTTATGTGGGGTCTTTTTTTTCTTTTTACCATAAACTGTGTAGTCAATTTCTGCCTCCTGTTCTCATCATCAGAAAATATCCTTTGATCCTTAGCCAGTATGTGAGGGTTCTAATATAACACCATTAAGAGATAACCAATAAGTACTCAATTGAACTAAAAACCCTGTTCACATGAGAATGCTTCGCAATCCCTTCCAGAAAATCCAAATGACAAAGGCTGCAGTGAAATTCCTCACTGCCACAAACTGGTTCTTGTTTGTTTATTCCCCATGCTTGAACTTTACTAGTAGAAAAACAGGAGGTATGAAAAGTGGTGAATGCCTCTCCCCTGGGCTGTGCTGCTGAATATCATCACTGAACCCTGAAATGTCTGCAATTGAGTTTGCTCACTGCAGAGTGGCTCCCCTTTCTGAACATAGTGTACACAAATGGTGATTTTAAAACCAAAACGAGGAACCACAGCACCTTAGGTAACCATGTAAGCTCAGGATGGTTTTTGTTAATTGAGAATTTAGAAGACCAAGCCCCTAGATGAGGGATTCTTTTACAACTTGGAAGACATTAGGAAATATAGACCTTGGAAGAATGAGCAGGAATCTTGGCAATGGGGGTGGGGAAACTGCTTTCTAAGTGTAGGTTCCAACGTGGAATCACTAACAAATAATTCATGGAAGAGATAGAACATATGCTCACAGGATCGAGTGGGAGTTGGAGGACACAGAGAGCACGTAAGCAGCTGAGCTTCCATGAGTTACAGCACCGCATTGCTGTTATAAAACATCTTTATTGGGAGGGAAAATGCAATATTTGGGTAGTAGGAGATGAAGTAGGTAGTCTAGATGACTCACTGATGGCAGAGTGTGCAATTTTACAGCTGGTATATGCCTGTCTGCTTGATATGTTTCTGGACTCACAACCTATCAGAAGCATGCATTGAGTATACACTGCTTTATCCATGAAGCACTCAAGGTGCTAAGGTAAGGGTCAGGAAATGGAGAATTTCATAAAAAGAACAGCTGTATTTTCTACAAGAAGTTCTTAAAAGCTTACTTCTCCATGCCTTTGTTAAGATTTTTTGATTCATGCCACCTTTGGAAAGTGGTAGCGGAGTGTGTGCATGTATTCAGTGAATAGATAAGTATCATTAGCTTCTTACCTGTTAGGATTGGGAACTGCAGCTATTTCCTAAGAAAGATCTAAGAACACATCACTGAAGGCGTCGGGTACAGCAGCCACAGGCCTTCTCATCATCTGGGCTCATGGCAAACTTCTGCTTTGCTTAGCCAATGCCATAGCAGCAGAGTGTGTGGCTCACCCATGAGAGAGAGGCAGGAAGGTTCAATTCAAATTTTTAGGTATGAAAAGAAATTGACCATGCAAATCCTTCATAAGAATGTGTGAAAATGCATTTTGTTTTCCTCACAGCAAGAAAGGAAAGCCCTATTCTCTCAAAAACGAACAAACCAACAAAATCTATATCAGGATCTCAAGAGACAGCTCAGAGGACTCTAGTTTAATTCACAGCATCTGTATTAAACAACTCACAAGAGCCTGTAACTCCAGTACCAGGATATCCAACTTCTTGTTATAGACTACAAAAGCATTTGGACTCATATGTGTATATGTGTATATATATGTGTGTGTGTATACATATATATATCATTCATATATGTATATATACACATATATATGTTTTTTAAGAGAACTAGGTCAAATGTTTCTGTGTATATTTTATTCTTTCTAACAAAATAACATGTTAAAGTTTGGCAAACAAGGACATTCAAAGAACATGAAGCTGTTTTATAGCTAAAGATAGGAATCTTAGAAAATAGAGATGGGACACAAAGTCCTTTGCTGAAAATATACAGTAATATTAAATTTCTATTTTGCATATTCTCATTTCAATCAAAGAGAATATAATTTCTCTTAAATACAAACATTCAAGACAGAATTTGTATTATCATTTTTTATTAAATGGCCTGTTAATTTTATACAAATGTGTCTTTAAAATATTTAGAATCTCAACCTGTCCTGGGATTCCTCTGTAGAGTGAGATGGCCATCAATTTCATTCTTATATTGACATGAATCTGTAGATGTAATTATTTCTTCTTATAAAATTGATCAGTTACAAACACCATAAATATGTCATAATAATTCCTACCATCTCTGTTTCAGGAAAAAAAACTGAAGGTGTATTTTGAGTTGATAAGCATTGCTGCTATGTCTTCTTTATTGGTTATTGTCTCTTTAAAAGCATAAAAACATCTTCCCTATTTGTAGTTGTTGTCAGGAAATATAGACTCCTTTCTCTCTCACTCCCTCCTGGCTACATTCACTTTTCATGCTATTTGTGTAACTACATTATTCATGCTTACAAGCCCAGCTGTAAAATAAAAATAGAGTGAGTGAATGATTTCTAAGGATCAATATAAAAATATGGCCCAACTCCAGGCAAACCTCAAATCTAGCTTACTTTACATATTTCACCACATTCTTTTGCATGGTAAATTGTATTAACCAATCTACTTCTATTTTGAAACTCTGTTTATCTGAAATTAAGCTGTCTGCTCTGGACTCTGAATTAAAACTATAGTATCTATAACTCTTCAGTCTATCTCTAGAATCACTGTAAGACTTGTGAAGTTTTAATATCAGTCAAACATAAGGAAAGGGCATGGCTTCACTGATGTTTCTGCAATTCAAGTCTCTTATTAATTTTTCTGCAGTTGTACTTGTGCAGTATAAAAATATCATGCAGGTTTTGTTTTTTGAAACTTTAAAAAATATTACAAAAGAATGGCCCCAGCTTTGCTAGGCTAGTGTTCTGGAAGGCACACTCAGTTCTAAGAGGCCACCTTCTGCTAGCTGCTGCCACTTCTGAGCCAGCTGAATTGAAAGGCCAAGTATCCCAGACACGGTGAAAAAACATAGTCAAGCGGACATCAGACACCATTGTTCCAGTGTAACGCACACCTTTCCACTTAACTAATTTGGGTGATCTTTTTCACATAGAGAAAAAAAATTCAAAACTCATTTTGTCTGCTTCAGAGTTTCACAAGTATAAAATAAAGAATTATGGCTGTGACAGTGCTCAACACTGGGACGAAGAAATCTCTCAGCCTGGAATAAAAAACCATAGACTGTCGGCAATTTCAGCCTTTTGTAAATTCTCCTCTCAAGCTGGTGAACCCCAACCTGCAGCTTCCGAGCTTTCTGCTGTCAATTGTGGTGAAATCATTGTCAATTAATCAACTGGAAGAGCAAACACCTGCCCAATTTATTATTATTTTTTTACAAGTAATTAGGGGGTCCAATAAAGCAGCAGGAATAGAACAGAATTTCAGGTAAAAGCATGTGTCAAACCTGCATGTTTCTAAGTAATGTGATGTGAGAGGAGAGAGAAGGGAGTGTGAGGGAGAGAGAGAGGGAGAGAGAGAGATATTGAAATTTCAACCACATAAGTCAACAATAAATATTCTGAAATATGGAACAAAGAGGCTTGTCAAACAGTGATTTTTCTTGCCTAGAATTCCAAGCACCTGCGAGCATTTTGAGCATTTATAAAATGTCCAAAGCAACATATGTGAAAGATATATGTAGGTCACAGTTATGTGGGTAGGCTAGGAGCTGCTGGCTTAGGTGTAGATAACGAGGGATAGACAAGCTAACAATTTTACATATATTCAGTCAGCCAGACAACAGAGATGGACGCTAAACTTTGTCTCTTCTCCACTAAAAGTGAGAAGAAAGAGAAGCTGCCGGTGGCAGAAGCCCATCTACACTGACACAAAACAGGTGGTGTTCTAGTTCAGATGCCATATTTGCTATTTAGGGTTCCTGTGATCTCTGCAAGGATGGGTAAGCTATAGAGTGCGTAGGAGAAGCTACACAAAGCATCCGCACTGCTCCGAGCCCACAGGCTGATTTCAACCTCGCACTCCACTTGCTGAGCTTGGTTATCTTGACAAGCTTGCTACAGCATCCCTGTGAAATTTGGGTTACCACATTTAGCTGTAGGATTACAGCACTCAATACCACAGATAGGAGATAATGTCTCTGGCGTGTGACTGGGGCAATGTAAGCCTCGCAGTCTAATTTTGGTAGCTTTGGGGGTAGAGGAGATGCAGGTGAGGCAGGACGTGGAATGGGTGATACATATGAGCTATTGTGGCATACCCACTCCTACAGCCTGGTCCCTCTGANGACACTGATAAACAAAAACAAAACTATAAAATATCATTCTGTGCCCCCATCCTTCTTTTTGAAGCAGATGGCCATAAATCTGAATATATTTTCCTGAATAGGACTCCAACAACACATAAGAAGCACCCCCCCACAACACACACACACACACACACACACACACACACACGCACAGGCACACACACACACATGTCTTTTACTGTCCTTTTGGGGGTTGGAATAATAGTATGAAATGCTCTCTCTGGTGGTGCTGTATAAGTTTTTCCTTTAATGATGCAATGTTCCTGTAGTGGCCAGAATATCTAGGGACATATATGGAACAAGTTTCTAGAACTTTGCTCCTTCACACTGTTTTGTTGGTGAGCACCATTTCTTACTATGTTTTTATCTAACAACTTCTCTGACACCAGGAGAAGCCCTGACTTCATCTGGTAGAATATAGAATAACCGTGAACTGTGGGTGTGTTTGCCATCTCAGGGGTCACCTTCAGACTTGGACAGTTTAAATGTTACTACAGCTCACAGGAGCCACTTCGCAGGGATGCCATTGTTCTCAAAATTGAGTAATTTATCACAGGCTTTTTTCTACTCATATGGGTATTTTAGGATATTCAATGTACTTCTCTTTCTCCTCTTTTTTTCCCCATCTACAAGTGGGTCTTGGAAAAACTCACCACCTTGATTTTTGTAGTATGAAAGCAATGTAAACTGTCTAGAATGGCCTAAAATATATTCTAGAAACCCCTACATGTGATAATCCCTCATGGTGCCTAATCTCTGTCCTCAGAGCACATGCTAGGATCGAATTCCCTGTCTCCTTCCCCGTCCCCCTGTATGGATGAACCATTGGATTTGTTCTGCACAGTTATCTGTAATCAGCAGTATGGTGAATTACCTCTGATCCAGGGCATCTATCTAGTGAAGGTAATTGGGCAATTGGTTTACTGCATATGATGGCTCCTTCTTCAGGGTTAGTCTGTGGATTATTTAGTCCTGCACTACCCATTGGGTATGTAGAGTGTGGATGGTGCATAAGAAACAAGCCTTAGGGAAGGAAGCTGGCAGGTAGAGGTTCTATCTTGGCATCCTCTTGTGGACTATGGACTAGTTCACCGGATTCACTGATACGTGAGGTTTGCCAAGTGACTCAAGGCCAGATGAGTGTGGAGAGACTGACTTGAAGAAAATGAAATAGGTTGTTTAAGTGTTTGGGTCCATGAATGGTTCACTGCTCCTGGCTCTCTGTAATCCATCAGTTTGAAGAAGTCTAAAATCCACCTCCTCAATGATGTTGGCTGTTGTCAAAGGCAAGCACTACAATATTTAGAACATGGAAGACAGGCTGCAGCTTCTGTCTAGAAGGTGATGTNTTCTAAAAGGTAGACTTTGACATTTTTCTGGCTCACTAATTTCTTTTCTTTTTTTTTATTAAACTACACTTCATTTATGAGAAAAAATATATTACCATACGTGCTACAAATAGAAGCCAACACACCAAAGTAACTGTTGCTAAAAGCTGGCTAATTGAAATTTAATTCACTCATGCAACACACACACACACAAATGCACAGACTCTGGGCCTTGCAACCCTTTCTGACGCCCCATCTATGCTTCTTTATCTCTTGGTGTTTGCACTTGAGAAATTGGGGGGGTGCAGGGATCAATTGCACTGAAAACACAAAATCAGTAACTTTGCTTTTCTTCCATACTTGTTTTCTGACAGGCAATGATCACATGTGTGGATGCTTACCTAACAAAGCATCCCATGTGTGGACAGAGTGCAGTATTTGAGGAAGATATTGGAAACTTAATTCTCCAAACGTAACTGATGTAAATTGAGGCCATTCTATTTCAAGACACTCTTGCTTTCAAAGTCACCCTGCATTTCTGGAGCTAATTTGGTCGGAAAAGAAACTGGTTAGGTGAAAACCCCAAATGTTTCCAAGCCTCAGGCTGCAGGTGTCTGAGATAAAAGTAAAAGTCCATATGTTAGGAGAAAAGGAGAAGGAAGAGGAGGGAAGAAATTAAAAAAGAATAAAGGGCAGGGGCTGAAAGAAGGGAGGGAGGGGAGGACAGAAAAGAAGGAAGTTGCTCAGGGGCTCATTTACTCTCTGAATTGATCTTATCGGATAATACACACATTTAGAAACTCAGTCTGCGCATGTCTGTGCTCCTGCAGCCCATTCTGCTTAGCTAAAGCAACATCTTTTTTTTTTCCCCAAAAAATCTGTTTCCTTCTTACATAGTCCAAATGTTAGAATGTGGTTTGAATTCTTTTTTGAACATTAATTTAAACAGTATGGGAATAGATCAGCCCTTATAAGTCTAAATAAAACTTCCTTCGACATCCATAATATGCTGTGCTTATTTGGAGGCTAATGAAGTTGGAAAGAAAAAGTGGGAAAGAGTTAAATACAGAAAAGAGTAAGCTTCGTAGAAGATTTTTTTTCTTATAAAAATTTAATTGCTGCTCTCCTACCCAACCTATTTAAGCAGAAATTCACAACACAGCTTTACGCTGGTTTTCATTCCNGCTCTCCAAATGTTCAGATATGTTGACCTGAACAGAAAAATGCAAAGATTAAAAAAAAAACCCTCAGTGCCACTCAATGGAAAGCAGGGAGTCAGTGTGGATGGGGAAGATGAGCAGACAGCCAGATTGTCTGGAATTAAAGACAAGCCATGTTTGACATTCAAACGCTGTGCCTTTTGATGGCTTTCAATCACATTCAACTCCTACTGCCATAATAATAAGTAAATTGTGTCACACACAATCACAACACACATTTTCAAAAAGAGCATGAGGGAACGCACCCAACACTGCAAGTGTGGAGACATTGTCATCTTTACTCACAGGGAGAATTTGTGCTGACTTCTTAAGGTCAGCCAGGCTCACAGCTAGGAAACCGCATCATTTTTTTGTTGCTTTGGGAGTTATAATCAGGTCCTTCTATTTGAATCTATCAAGCAGCTCTCTCCTCTGTTTTAAGGTGGAAGTCAAGCACATAGGTAAACTTGCTAGACCACTCACCTGCAGAGATCATAGGGCCCTGGACAACTCTGCAAGACCTCATCTTCATAGTTTATGGTGAGCTCCATAGTTTGTGGATTTGTTTTGCAAGTTGAGTGCTTTATTTCTACTAAAGATAAATGTCATTCTCTAAAACAAAGCTTACTTTAAGAGTGACTACATTGTCCTTGGGGGTGTTTTGTAATATGTGTGTGCTTTTTCTCTGTGTGTTTCTCATATGTAATCAGCTTACAAGCAGTGTTTCATTATTGTAATCGTTTCACAAATTCCTAATATCCATCCAAAAAGCTCCAAATGTGTCTGTGTGACAGGTCACTGACCATGAGGAACACAGGGCTCCTCTCCTCTCCCACTTCCTCCTGTTCTCTGCTGGACAAGGAGCCAGTTATTTAGCTCTGAAGAGATCTGAAAGTTTGTTCACTCCCACCCCTGGTGAATTCCCAACCCTCTCACAAAAATGCTGTCTCTGGACACTAGATTTTATTTCCATAGCCCTAAGGCAGCAACACATACCTTAACTCTCAAGTAACAGAAAAGAGTCTACTGAAAAGTTTCACCAGGGCCAACTGGGAATCATTTAGGACTGATAGTGCCTAATGGTTTTATGAAAAGAATTTGAGGCATCCTAGACAGCACTTGGGGAGTCAGCAAGGAATTAAAGATGAACAGCAGCCACAGTTCTTAATCAGGAGCTCTTTCTATGAGAAAAAAAGGGAAGATTAAAAAAAAAGTGTTCCTGCATTACCTACAGTGTTGTTAATGTAACTTTCTATTTACATAATACACAAAAAGGGCTGTCTGCAAACTGCAGTAATCTATATGGGATGAGGACAAAAGACGCTGATTTCTCTAAAATGTTCTTGTTAAGGAATAATCAAGAAGTTAGAACCTCTAATCTTGCAGTCAAAGCAGAAGTTTGGGGGATTTTTTTTCTGTTCTTTTTCGTTTTTGCTCATGTATATATATTCACATGCACAGGCGAGTACAGACAGATTTACAGATATCAAATATATCGTCTTTAACATTCAAGAGCAAAATTAAACTTCAAAGAAAAAGTTGAAGTGTCTATTGAAGGGTACATTTACTCATTTTCTCTTTAGCCTTAAGCACTTCCTGGGAATTTACTCTGACACATATAAGGAAAAGTTAGGACTTGAGTGTTTGCTCATATACATGTAAGAAGGAAAACTTGGTGGTGGAACTGGAAGATGAGAAACAGAGGGGAGGAGAGAAAAGAAAATGAGAGAACAAGGAAGAGAGTGATTAAAGATAGACTGGACAAAACTGAGGTGGACTAGAGAGAAATGGAATAGCAGAGTAGAAAGGATCACAGTGGAGCTGAGTGAAGTAAAACAAAGTTGAATGGAATGAGATGGAAGACTGTGGAATT
Organism: Neotoma lepida; assembly: GCA_001675575.1. NCBI lineage: Eukaryota > Metazoa > Chordata > Mammalia > Rodentia > Cricetidae > Neotoma > Neotoma lepida. The sequence continues at coordinate 11,716 of LZPO01045739.1, read as the reverse complement.
CAGTGCAATGCAGTGCAAACTGAAAAGTTGTTTCCAAGGGAGTGTAACACCAAGCCATCGATGAGCAAATAACTGAAATATCAACGCCTGCAGTTGTATTAGCAAATGGGGCTTCCTTAGATGCCAGCATGAACTTCCTAAGCTAGCAGTGAAGGGACTCGTGAGCCTGAGAGTCCCAATATCTTATTAATGGCCACTGGATGTTTTATTAATGTGTTATAGTCCAACAGCTTCAGTAAATAAAACCAAATGAGAAATGGAGGTGTTGTACTAAAATTCAGGTGCAAAGGTATAAATCATTGCACAGTTTCAGACTAACACATGCATATTTTAGGACTATAATTGCATATTTGACTGACTCTCCCACTACTGGTCAATTTAACTCTTCAATTAGACTGGTGAGTTTAAAAATCCACATGAACCTGAAATTACTGCTAAGGTTTTTCATAGAAAAAGTACACAGATTTCCTAATCCAGACATCCTAGTCTGTATCCTAAATGTACTTTGATGAGCTCCTGTCCCGTTTCCATTTTCCCCTTTAAGAATTCCACATTAACACCTACTCCAAAGAGACACTCGAGGACCCAACAAGAGTGTCTTTGTGAGAACTCTCATTGTCATGGCGCCATTTTGAGAGTTCNTTTACTGAGTTCTTTTAACATTTGAGTGAAGCATCGCTGGAAGTTGTTCTTCTCAGATGATTGGTACTGTCCTTGTGCTTGGGACTGTCTGTTCCAAACGCCCCAAAGAAAACCCAAATCTCCTTCCAGAATATGATGAAGATTTATTTGGGAAGCCTGTGGGGGGTGAAAAGTCATAGCTACCATAGCTATTCTGCAGGTTCCTAAAGCCCCATGCTCCTGGATGTCACTCATCCCACCTCCGCATTGAAGGGCCTGGAAACAAATCCTTTCCTGCTCTCAGAACTTCACATTCGAATCTCTCTGACTCTTGTTGAAAATGAGACTTAGAATTCCATAGATGAATTCCTTTGTTTTACAGATGAAGAAATTGAGACTTAAATTACTTATTTTTCAAGATCTTAAACATTGGCCTGGGAGGCTACAATAGCAGTCAATGTCCAAATTCAAGATTTTTATACCCAGTCAAGATAGTAGAATTCATCTTTACCTGTCCCTTTCCAGATACAATCAAAACTTTGCTAGAAAAAATGATTACATAATAGAATATAAGAAGAAAAATGTATTGTGAAATAAAGCAAATTAAAGGATACGTGTGTACCAATTTCTGATCTTCTCTCAGTATTGGTTTTCTCAAGTTCCCCAAATTCTGCAGAAGTAAATAGTCTACAAACTTTACTAAAAATACTACTTCTGTCTTACTATAGTGAGGAGTCTCAGCCAAGCCCAGTAGATGTATCTTATTACAATAACTTCTCATACAAAATTCTTTGATTTCATGAGTTTGTAAAACAATCTTACCTTACATTGTTGTTATACTTTTGGTAGTGAATGTCCTCTTCCATGCCGTTTGTTTTTAAAGTAGGTATCAGGGACCAAGCAGCAAGAACAATAATTTGAAGACAGTCTGATGGAATAGACACAAATAAAATTAAATAGTGGTGTGATGTGGCATCTGTAGGAATTAAATTTACAATTTAGTTATTAGTTTAGCAATATGCATGCACTATCTTGCTTTAAAGTAATAGAATTAGGGCTGAGGAGATGGCTGTAAAAGTGCAATGATCCTCAGAACATTCATAAATGCTGAGTCTGGCCGTCAGTCCACATGTAATTCTGACACTGAAAGGCAAGGGTAAAAGATACCCTGTCAAGATGGATGCCTGTACTAGCTATTTCAAGGCGTACTGGTTCAACTAGTGACTCTGTCTGAGCAGGAAGGTGCAAAGTATTCCAGAAGATGCCCTCAACATCACTCAGCCTCCATCTCTCTCTCTCTCTCTCTCTCTCTCTCTCTCTCTCTCTCTCTCTC
>LZPO01045737.1:0-24137 GCA_001675575.1 Neotoma lepida | reverse complement strand
GCACACACACGCGCACACACACACACACACACACACACACGGAAGAAAGAAAGGTAGATAAACATGTAATAAAGAGTATCTTTTTAAGAGAGTGGTGAACTAGCTAGGTAATCTGATCAGCCATTCTGGTGCCTCGAGCACCACCCACATGTCATCATCAAGTGCCTAGGACTGCACTTATATAGCACAGTAGATACGAGTGTGCCTGATGCTGGAAGTACTACACATCTATATTTAATTCCTTTTTACAAATTGTGTGTGTGTGTGTGTGTGTGTGTGTGTGTGTGTGTGTGGTTTTCAGTATCTAAAAACCCTATTTACATCAAAATCAGCTGAAATAAATAAAGAGCAGCTGGTTAATATGCCAGGTTAATATCTGATCCGTAGATGTCCATCTTATACTTCAGACCAGAAAAATGTTTGCATCTTATACTAATATCCTTGCCCACTGGGACCCCAGGATCCAGATAGTGAAGGAGATGGTGCCAGGGTAGAAATGCAGGTCCCTGGTGGTTGGCTGCCATTCAAAGAACATTAAAGGAAGCAGGTGCTCAGCAGGCAGGATATAAGAGCCTCGGGACAGTTGCACCTCCTAGACTGGAGTCTTGTCCATGGCCGATTACATAACCTGGAGATGTCTGTCCACTAGTATGTCTCTCCCTGTGAGGGGAAACAACAGGAAGAGCCAGCCCAGGTGGTGGCAGCAGCTATGCACTCAGCCGACCAGCAGGTGTTGCAGCCCGAGGTGTATGGACTTTACCTTCTAGAGGATGTCTTACCTATTAGGGATTTGGCCATTGCCTGGAATGTTGTTACCTCCTCAAAACTTTCTTGTGCATCAGGAACTTTCATCTTGTTTGGAAATAAATCACTGATTAATTTTATTCCTCTAGACCTTTAGACTTTAAAATTTTTGTATTAGAATATAATCATATCAGTTTCTCTGGTATTACCTTCCTCCCTCCAACCCTTCAAAGTCTCCTGCGTGCTTTCTCTCAAATGGCTTCTTTTTGTTTAATCGCATGCACACACACGCACACACACATACAAACACACACACAAGCACACATTCATAAATGTATAAATAGTACCTGCTGTATCCATTTAGTGTTGCACATATAAATAAACATACATACATATACAACACACACACACACACACATGCACACACACAAATTATTTCAGGACTGGCCACTGGTCCTGGATGACTAGCTGAGGGCTCATCTCTGGGGAAGACTAGTAATGCTCTCAGCATTCTTTCACTGCTTGTAGTTCTTTTCTAGGGGTGAGGCCCAGGCAGATTCCCCTCTTTCACATTAGTGTGTTTATTGGTTCTGTCCTTGTTCAGGTTTTATTTAGGCAGCTGTATTATTGTTGAAGTGTCACGGGTGACACTCCCCTGTCATTTCNAGGAGACACAACCTCACAGCAGATTTTCTCTGGCTTTAACCATCTTTCTTTCCCCACTCCCAATTCTGTGATGCTTTCTGAATGTTAGGTGCAGGAGTTGTGTTGTAGACATAGCCATTGGGGATTGGCTCCCCAGGACCACCTGTTCTCTGTATTTTGACCAGGTTTTGTTTTCTGTACTGGTCTCTATCTGTTGCAAAGCGACGTTCTTTGGTGGGTGGTGAGAGCTACACTTCTCTGTGGATACGGGGTAAATATTTAGAATGAAGTTAGGAATCATTCCGGTTTATTAAAGTGGCAGTTGTGGCTTCTCCTCTAAGACCCAGGGCCTCTTTAAAGCCCTGGGTAGTTGGCTAGGTTTCCAGAACCAGGCATGATTTCCCTCCTGTTGAGTGGGTCTTAAGTCCAATTAGAGATCTGTTTGTTACCACCAAGATACGCATCACTGTTGCCCCCTTAGGATTTCTGTGCTGTGTTGGCTGCCCTTGTGGTTCATAGATGCTACAGCTGGATAGAACAACTAACTGTGTCCCTCCCTTGGCAGCTTTCATGTCTGTTGGAACTAGGGAAGCTTGTCCTCAGGAAGGAGGCTTTGAATTAAGATCCAACTTGAATCTTCTGAGCCCTGTGTCCAAAGTGTGTGGTGTCTTCTACAATAGGGACTTACCTTTAGCTCTTACAGGCAACCAAGGGCAACGGCAACAGACTATATTGTTGTGAGGGCTTCTTGGACTGCCCGCCCCCTTCCAGACTAACATCTTAGAAGGCAGTTTCTTATGCCTGGTACTGATGTCGTTGTTAGAGAGTAAATGGTTCTTGTGGGAGCATTATCAGACTAAGTGGGCTAACTTCATTTAAACCATGCATTTATATGTTTACATATATACTTATATGTAATGTATGTAATTTTAGGTAAATAAAAAACTATTCTTTATGACTATTTTAGACATTCTTAGTGTTATTGTTCCCTCCTCGCTCCTCCCTTGTATTAATCTTCCACCTTCCCTTTCTAAAGTCCTCCCTGATTTTCCCATTTCCCGTTCATATCCCTTAGTTATCTTTACCTAGTGATACTAACCTCACACCCTCTCACTTTGGCATGGTGCTTACTATTTTCAGGGGCCTTTCTAGTGTATTGTATTCCTTTTTCTGTATTACCTCCTTATTCCACTGAGTGCTAAGTCCAGATCTTCTGTCTTCATTTTAGAGAAACCAGGGTAGAGAGAAGTGAAGTCCTTTGTTCCAGGATGCAGATGATAAGAGATGGCAGGGGACTGAAGCCCCATGGGATTGTTCTAGAACTCTGTTCTCTTACCTGCTGTACCACACTGTAACTGAAAATTTTTATTTAATGGAGAGCCAGTAGAGAGCCCTGATTCCTTCACATTTGGTTTGAGTCAATGACTGTATTTACCTTTTTGTGGGACGTATGTGGATGCTCAAGGACTTAAATATGATCACTATAGCTTGTGTGTGATATTTGAGAAATAGTACCTACAGCATTGTGATTTCACTTGTAGTCATGAGTCATGTGTACTGCTCAGAGACATAAAAACATTTGTGCACATGAACAGTGGCATTCATACAGACTACCACAGCCTGACACCTGAGAGGGTACTGTATCCCAGAACAAGTATAGCCCTTCATAGCTGACTGCCTCATTTACAAAAATGCTCATGAACAAGTATGAAAATGAATCTGTTATACCCGTGATGATGATTCATATTTGATAAGCTTACTTCAGTGCACCAAAATACCTTTTAGTTAAAAATATAAGAGATAAATATATAATTTTACAAAGCACATTTATCTGTATTAAAATATCTTTATCAAAACAGCAATTACTACATAAATAAAAGGATGTTAAGGTTGCAACAGGACAATCAAAGTAAGTATCTGTTATGATTTATAATTTAGATGGATATTAGTCAGCTTGGATATTATACTTAAAGTAATCAGCTTTGTAATTTTCTAAGAATAGTCTCACTAGATAGAATTACAGAATAAAGGTCAGCTTGAACTCTTGGAGCTGTGATATGCCTTCGGTGCTCAGTGACATCGTACTTTGAGGACTCATGAAAACTCCTTAATAAAATGCTGGTTGTGGTTAAAGCCCTGGAACTGGCAGAAGACGTTATGCACTGATGGAAATGGAGCCCTGAAACTTTTCAACAATTAAACCTGTTCTATATTAATAGGTGATGTAGAATTAATTCTACTTTGTTTTAGAAAATACTGAGTTAACTGGCTAAAATTAAAACTCTCTAAGGAGCATTAATTTGTTAAAAGTCAAAGCTTAATAGTTGTTGATGGAGTATTTTATTACTGGAGCAAAACTAGCTAATCTGACAAGATGATAGGTGCAGGTGTGTGCAGTTAGAATAGTGAATGCCACACTCAGAATGTGTGAGTCTGTAGCCTGTGTTGTGACATCCAAGCCCACGTTCAAGCCATGTGATAAGCCAATGGAAATCAGGATGCTGAGGTGAGAGTCCTATACCCGACAGCATCACCAGTCTTCCTTGTTACTGTATCTCATCCCGGAATGTTAACTGGCATGCCTAGCATGATGGCACACACTTGTAATCTCAGCACTTAGAGGGTGGAGGCAGGGGGATCAGGAGTTCAAGGTTATCCTTGACTACTTGGGGAGTTTGAAGTTAGACCTTACCTCAAAACAACAATAACAAACAAACCCATAAAATCCTACCAAAAAACAAAAAACCAAAATGGTGTGGTAAGAGAGATGGGACTAAGACTCTTGAGGGCAAGAGTTTTGTCTGCTTAGTGACTTTTCTGTCCGTAGAGCATGGCACCTATTGGGAGTTCAGTAAATGTTCACAAAGTAAAGGAGGGTGAACTATCTGTCAGTCAGACTGCATTCTCTACATGCTTAATATGTAGGGCTCTTTCAAGTGTCTGCAAACAACTCTTATATACAATGCCTGTTTATGAATCAGACACAGTTTATTCTATGCCTTGAAGCCACCCAGTTCCAAGTTTCATCCTGTGGTCAGGTCCATTTATTGATTATATCAGTCCAGATTTTGTCTTGTCTAAAATTCAAGGACCTCTGGACATCTGTGAAAGCCACAACAATATGAAATGCAAACCAAGGCGTATTCTTGTTAGGAAACTGTATTCAGATTATAGTACCAGTTAGGGGACAGACACACTTTTAAAAAGTATATCTAATTTGAGGCTGGAGAGATGGCTCAGTGGTTAAGAGCACAGGCTGCTCTTCCAGAGGACACAGGTTCAATTCTCAGCACCCACATCGTTGCTTAACAACCATCTATAATTTACCAGTTAGGGGACAGACACACTTTTAAAAAGTATATCTAATTTGAGGCTGGAGAGATGGCTCAGTGGTTAAGAGCACAGGCTGCTCTTCCAGAAGACACAGGTTCAATTCTCAGCACCCACATCATTGCTCAACAACCATCTATAATTCCAGTCCCAAAAGATCTAATGTCCTCTGCTGACCTCTTCAGTCACAAGATGCATGTGGTGCACAAACATCCATGCAGGCAAAATACCTACCCATTCTTTAAAAAGGGAAAAAACTTAAAATGAATATCAAATCTGTTTAGGCTGCTATAACAAAGTACATTAGATCAAGTAAATTAAAATCAATGGGAGTTTATTGTTTACAGTTTTGGAACTGTAGGAACTGGCAGAAAGTCATCAATAGGCTCTGGACCAGCAAGGGCTCCTTCAAGCATGAAGCTTCTGTGTTCTCACATGGAAGAATAGGAAAGGAGGCTGGGGTCCTTTTATAGGGGCACTCCATAGGATTGGGCACCTAAGAACCTCTCAGTTCCACCTAAGAACCTTCCAGTACCACTGCCTTGGTCATTGGATTGCAACATATGTATTTTAGGGGAAAAATCTGATTATTTAATAATCAGATACTAGCAGAGAAATTTGTCTTCTTTCAGCTAAGACTATTTTAACATAAGGAAATTAAATGTGATATTCACTGAGCTGGTTAGCTATAACTGCATTGCATTTCTATATTTTATGTAATTAACTTAGAAGAACAAGCCTGGCTTGATGCCTCTCACGTATAATCTAAGTTTGTAGGAAGCTAAGGCATGAGGATAGCAAATTCAAGGCCACCTGGGGTTATATAGTGAAGTATTGCTTTTAAATGAATTAATGACTTAATAAAAGTTGTCAAAGCAAATTATTTTCTAGATATTAATATGCAACTACAGAAATATAAAATCATCATAATTCACTCAAATACTTTGTATAACTTGGGTCATTCTGAAAAATGCTCAATTTACAGTTAAGGATAATGAGATACAGAGTTTTTAAGTGCTATATAGGCATTAATCATCAAAAATCAATGTCTTAGTCCTGGTTCCACATAATATGTTTTTCTCTGGGTATACAATGTATATCAAGAGTTCTCAGGACAGTACAGTCTCCCGTGAATATCCCTGAAATGACTAGAAAGTCTTTGACCACATTGTTGGTTTTAAAAGCAGCAGTGGTGCAATGTTAGCAGCGCTGTTCACCATGTGAGAAGAGCCATGAGGTACAACAGAACCTATTATCAGAGTTTTATTAGGAGAAGACGACAGAAGGGGGTACTCAGGCCTGTGGAAATGGTTGTACATGGGAGAGAGAGAGGAAGGAGGAGAAGAGAAAGAGGAAGAGGAGGAGTCTNTGATCTGCTTTTTAAGGATTGCCCTGCACATGCCCATATGGACTTATGGAGGTATGCCCCGCATGCGCATGGATTGGATGATCACGCTGCGTGCAAATTATGCGATCACACAGCACACAGATTACGTAGGACGTAGGATGTAAGTTCCCCTTGCTTGGCTCCTGAACTGCACATGTGTGGTCATTTAGCTGAGGGAGTGGCCAGGAACTCCAGCACATATCTGTGTACTCTCTATGTGTATTGCTGTTTTCTTGCTTACTTAGAGCAGGGGTCCAAAGAAGGAAAACCCTTGTTCAGGTCTCACCCAGGAAAGGAAGCAGTCCATTCTTTTTCTTCTTCTTTCTTATGGTGCTACAAGGTATGGAACCAGGTCCTGTGATAGGCAGCTGTTCTGTTGTTGAGCTGTACCCCATCCCACCCCCCAGCAGTATAAGTGTCAGCATAGGAAGAGTGATTGATTCCAAGTCAGGCAGCCATTAGTGGCTAGGTTTAAATATTCATGTCTATTCTACTGTCCATTGTGCTTTTGGTTGGACAGTGGTTGTAGGGTCCTGATCTACTGTGGCTGTCATGGTTAGCTGTAAGGGTTTGGTTTTATAGACATTGCATAGTTTTACTTATAGACTTTTAAGGACTTGAATGTAGAAGTCAGGAGACTTAGGTATGTAACAGGTTTCTAGAGTGTCCATCTGCAATATTCATGAACTTACAAACAGAAGATAATCAGATAGATTATCTGAAGAGTTATGTAGAGAACATATTGGTGATGGTAGGAATGTTTCCCAACAATACTGAAATTGGTATTTTAGGGCTGAACGTAATTAAGCAGAATTATGGAAAACCAGTGGGTTTTTTTTTCCTGTGCAAACACTAGAGACAGGGGAAGAAGAATGAAAGCCTCTTCAGTTTTTCAGAGCAGTGACAGTGTGCTGCAGAATTTCAGCTTATTCCATATGCCTATAAACCTACTCAAGGAGTCCTGCCTGGCTGAGGGAAAGGTAAAAGTTACACACCTGAAGCTACATGCTCCGTTTCTGGGGAGGATGTAATAGTAAGTGCTGTGGGATGTCTTTCTGTATGTTGTGAATATGTGTTGCTCTGATTGGTTGATAAATAAAGCTGCACTGGCCTATGGCAAGGCAACTTAGAGGCAGGCAGGAAATCCAAGCAGCTATACAGAGAGAACAAAGGGGAGGAGGGGGAGATGCCAGTCACCACTGAAGGAGCAGCAAGATGCCAGCAGACCAGTAATGCCACTGGCACATGGCAACTTACAGATTAATAGAAATGGGTTAAGTTATAATAGCTAGCAAGAAGCCTTCCATAGACCATGTAATTGGAAATTAATATTAAGCCTCTGAATGATTGTTTTATAAGCTGCTGAGGGACCATGGGGCTGGACAGAACTGGCTGGGACCAGAGAAACCTACCAGCTACATTTGGCGCCCAATGTGGGGCTCAAATTTCCAACTAAAACCTGAGAGAACTTAAGAGATTCTAAAATGGAGCCAAAAACAGCTTCCTACTTCATGTCTCATGGCTGCGGTACAAAAGATACCATGGTACAGATAAGCTGCGGCATTCGGGCTTGAGTGCACCATGGTGGATTCCTGTCATGGTACTCAGAGGTGTCTCCAAGCTGCACAGCACACTGCATGGTGGATTTAGCTTTTATTAATACAATCAGAAAGGGATTATGAGCCAGCTGCATGCTACCTGATGGCAGCATGGACCCCAGAGTTGGTGGGGTAAGCATGACTCTCCTGGGTACCTCCACCATATTGGGAAGCTGAAATCAGTGGAGTCAGCAGCCAGGGCTACCACTTCAATCTTAGCCATGCTGCAGTTTGCAATGATCAGAAAAGTATTATAGATACACAAAAGACAGATTCAGAAGGAATAAACCTCTAAATTATTTACATTATATGTAAAAATGTATGTAGGCTTGGAAGAGAGGGAAAGGAGCATAAACAGTTATATAAAGAAATAGATATTTTTAAAAATAAAGTTTTTAAAGAGACAATAAAAGTAATATAAAAAATAAGCCACATAAAGATGGAAATCACACAGAGAGTCTGGATTATATTGTCTTTGGGATTTTTAACTACAGAAAGACATTTGATTGTAAAGGCTGCTGAGTTAAACCTATATATATATATATTTTAAAGGTATCTTGACTTCAAAATTTATGTATAAGGATATGTTGCTTTGGAAAAGAGGTTCTGCTTTTGTTTCCACAGAAGATGAGAACCTGTGGATTGCTTCCAGGCTAATATGGTTTCATCAGCCAAGACCCCCCTGAAAGGTCTCTAATGATACCATGGCCCACATGATCCAACATCCAAAATCAACTTCAAAGCAACTGGCTTAGATGATCCATCCTCACAGACTATTACAGCCAAGATTTAACTATACTTCTTAATTTTCTCAGGATCTCCATAAGGTTACCAGCGTCCCCAATCAGCAGAAAGTCATATGAGAAGCTATGCCCAAATTCCCAAAATATTGTTTATAAATATTTATTTTCATTTAAAGGGGTTGATTATAATTGCAATCTCTTTCTAAAGAAGAAAAGGGGATATAGACATGATAGGATGAAAGGGTAGATTATTGAATCTACTTTTAAAGAGCAACAGCTTATTGGAAATATTTTACATTGCTATGGATTTTGGTTTATTGATACAAATTTAAAGTTAATTTTGTATATATATTTCTACTCTTGTTTAAGGTATTATGTTTATGTACTCATTTAAAATTATAATGTATAATTAAATACAGATTAATAATTAGTCATTATAAACTTATAGTCATGTTCGTTAAGTTTTTTATGTATACAAAGGTTATATTTCAATTAGGTAGGTAATCTTCAAACACTTCAAAGACCTACAGAATATGGCATTTAAAATGTTTTAAGAACTTAGGTTTTTCTGGACAGTAAGACACCTCTTCTCCTGGCAGCACCAATTACTTCAAAGAGGATGATGGGCATCAAAGAAACTCATTATGGAGTTTGCTTTCTTTGTGGCAAAAGTTAGCCACTGGACAAAAAAGTGCCCTTGCCTCGACTGCTTGACAAAATGTTGTATAGACTGGGCATGCAGGACCCATGGAAAAATGACCACTAAATTTTGCCAAAACAAGGCAAGATGGTCCTTCAGCTTCCTGCTTCTCAGAGGAGACTGTCAGACATTCTACCGGACACAGGGAAAATCGACTGACATACTCTAGGCCTGTAGGCTGAAGATAGATGCCCCAGCATTGCAGAGGAACTTTGCATGATTGTCCAGGCAGCCAGCTGTCTCTGTCATTTCCAGAATTTTGGAAGTTGCTTACAAAGCATTTCCTATTTACTTAGGTAATATATCCTTCTGAGGTCTTTGATGTAGTTGAAGACTAGATAATTATAGTTATAATTTTCNTTGGTTATGATAAAACATAAATTAGATATGAAACTTTATACTTACAAATATAGGATAAATGATAGAATATTTTCTTTAATTTTGCCAAATGCAAATAGACTAAATATTATAACTGTAATTCTTGCTTGATAACTCTTCTATTAAATGTAATTTATTAATGTAATAATTCTATTATATGTTAAAGTTAAAACCTTTTTTGATTAGATATCAAAGGAGAAGTGCTGTGGGAGGTCTTTCTGTATGCTATGAATATGTGTTGCTCTGATTGGTTGATAAATAAAGCTGCATTGGCCTATGGTAAGGCAGCTTAGAGGCAGGCAGGAAATCCAAGCAGATATACAGAAAGAAGAAAGGAGAGGAGGGGGAGATGCCAGCCACCGCTGAAGGAGCAGCAAGATGCCAGCAGACCAGTAATGCCATGGCCACATGGCAATTTATAGATTAATAGAAATGGGTTAAGTTATAATAGCTAGCTAGCAAGAAGCCTGCCATAGGCCATACAGTTGGAAATTAATATTAAGCCTCTGAATGATTATTTTATAACCTGCTGAGGGACAATGGGGCCAGGACTGAAGAATCTTCTGGCTACAAATGGGGTTTAAGATTGTTCAGTAATTCCATTTACTGAGATATTTGTGAGCTGTGTCTGGAATCTACCATTTTTGTTTCCTTGGAAGGGCTCATAGTAATCTCTTGTTCAGCCATCATTCCTCATGCAGCTTCCTGGGGGCCACAGGGACAAGCTGTGATTCGCTAATATACAGCTGTTGACCAGAGTCTCTCTGTTCATCAGACTATAACTGTTTTCTCAGGTTGTGTGTTTGTGTGTGTGTGTGTGTGTGTGTGTGTGTGTGTGTGTGTGTGTCTTTCTGTATCTCTCTGTGTCTCACTGTCTGTCTCTGTGTGAGTGTCTCTGTCTCTTTCTCATGGTAATAGAGGAATCCTATTTTCCTACATTTTTGTTTTGGTAAATAACTAATTATAGAACACAAAGGGCCTTGTGGGCTTGTTAATGCATATAATGAATAATGAGATTTTGGAATTTGAAAAACTAGCTTCCTTTTGTAGGAGTTGATATGCTTAGTGACCACTTTGAAAATGAAAAAAAAAACTGTGATGTCAAAGTAAGACTTAATTTAAACATTGACTTCTGTTTTTAATCTTCCTACTCCTTAGAACAGTTGCTGGCATGAAAGCTTCATGATTCTCAGTCCCTGGTTTCTGTGGGCTGTGGAAAATCGGAACTAGGAAGCCTTAAACTGCTTCTGACACTAGGCTGCTGACATGCAGTTCAGCATTATGAAAACTCGGTCAGGGGTGATGTCCAGCCCATGGTGCTTTGCAGTGGTTTTATCTGATTAGGCCCCTCCAAAAGCATCTGCAAACATACTGTTTTAGGAAAATCACCTGCTCATATATGAGGATAAAAACAGGAGGCTCAAGTGTTCCTCAAGGGTAGGTTCTTTTGAGGCTATTGGGGTGCGCTAGTTATCAGTTATTGAAAAAGAATTACCATTGTCTTCACCATTGTGGTGCTTGGAACTGCAGATCTCACTTATCTGATTTGCTTTGCTTCACCCCAAAACAGTTTTTCCATCATGGGAGAGGAGCTAGCCTCAAACTCCAGCCCTCCTTAAAAAGTAATATAAAATTTATCATTTTACTTATTTCTAAATACATAGTTCCTGGTATGCTTTATTGTTGTTTAGCATGAGTCCTGCCTTAGCCTATGTGTGTCTGGCACAGGCCACTACACCTAGCTCATGCCACTGTTTCTTAGTTTTGCATGTGTTCATTGGACACATTTCTATTCTCACCATAACTAAATGGGGTTGATGACTGTGTGCGGTTATATTTTGCCAAAGTCACATCCACTGTGGCTGTGGCTGTAACTGTGGCCATGACCGATGTGTCCAGGAGCTCTGCTTTGATGTTGTCTAGCACACAGTAGATGCTGAGCAACTGATAATTGATGTTTCTTTTGAGAATAATTTTCTGTAGTGAATTAGAAAGCAGTTTGTATAAAGAGCCCTCTCTTGGCTACAAAAATAGATGCTGAATAAATCTTGGGTAAGCCAGACATCATGCACTCCTTTCATCCCAGCACTTGAGAAGCAGACACAGGCTAAGCTCTATGATGTCAAAGGTAGCCTGGTCTACATGGAGAGACCCAGGACAGCCAGCACTACATAGAAACTTTGACTTTAAAAGAAGAAAAAGAAAAGATGGGTTATAATGAGGAAGTTTCTCACTAGAAATTTCTAAATTTCACTTCTAAAATAATAGGTATTCGGGGGCTGGAGATACTGCTCAGCAGTGAATATTGCCAGCACCTACATCAGAGCTCACAGCCCATACACAGCTCCTGTTCCAGAAGATTCAATACCCTCTTCCGACTGCCCTGGGCTCTAGGCACACACACACACACAGAGGCAAACACTCGTGAACATAAAATAAAATAAACAAATCTAAAAATATTAGGTATTAAGATTTTTTTTCCTCCCAACCAGACCAGTATGACAAATACTATGTGTATGTGTGTCTCTGTGTGTAAGTGTGAATGTCTCTGTTTGTCTGGGTCTGTGTGTTTTCTAGAACTCTAACTCTTACCACTTTCTGTTTAATTACTCTTCTGATGAACACAGGTATAATCATTTCTCACTTCTAAGGTCAAGAATGAAAAGTTTACATTTATTTATTGTTTGTTTGATTGATTGATTGATTGATTGAATTTTAGGTCCAGAATGCTCTTATACCATACTGTGTTTGGTTTTCATATGACTTTCTGTTCAGGGAACTTTAGAGATTAGTAAAAAGATAGCATTATCTTTGCATAGCTATACAAAATTTCATGGTATTCAGAATGTTGCTTTGGAGATATGAGGCATAATCATAACCAATTTAAAATTGTCAGTTGTCTTTCATGTCTCCCACCTGTGGTAGGTGGAGATAAACTTTTGGAAAGCTGGTTATCAAGAAACATGTAGTTGGATGCTTATGCGCATGAATGCCAGAAATATCGGATGTTTCTGCTAAACTCAAAATTATGGATGGAATTTGTATAGATGGAAGAACAGATGGATAGAGGGACAAGTGGATGGGTGAAGGAAGATAAACACTTGTAATTAATCTCTTAGAAGTGTCGCATAAAGTATGGTGACTTGTATGACTATTGGGTCTTAAATATCACACAAACTCCCTCTGCTGCACTGATAGGGATTGGTTGTTTCAGTCCAAATATGCTTCTCTCTCTCTTTTAACAGACTGTGCCTGTTAGAGAACAAGGGCTGGCTTTTGTGTTATGTAATATCTGCCACCAAGTAGACACAACTGAAACATCAGTAATTTTTATAAAAATATTTGTGTTTTATTAGTTAATATTTATCTGAAGAAAAGTAATGGACAAAACATTCTCTACTACTGACTTTCTTATAATAAGTTCTATTATTTTTGTTTGTCATTGATAATAGCGTTAACAAAATATCAAAAGGGCTGATTCCTGATTGAGCACTTGAGAAAAATGGCTTGTCCATTATTGTCTTTCAAACTATTCCTATAAAAGCATAGGTCAGTAGACAAAAGCCATCACCCTAATACAGAGTTGTGTGCTCTGCCTCCTAGATCTCATGGTTTTGTAGGGAGGATAGATGCCTCCTTCATGGCCACTTAGGCTTTCTCTTCTGCCTTTGGTTGAGTGCTCAGGTCTGTGGGGACAGTGTTTCCAGTACATTGGGGATGGTGTTATTTCTTTGTGAACACAAGGAATTCTGCCTTCCCAGAAAGTTCAGGTAAGCTGCTTGGGAATTGCCAGATTTACTTCAAAGCTCAAATGTCCATGCTTCACTTGCTCTAAGAAGGATGTCCTTGGGTAATTCTGTCTGCATCATGCCATCTGCTTATGAGAGGGAAATGATGAGTTAGGCAGTCACGTGGCCTTGCGATGCAGCAAAGTGACACATTCAGCAGATGTGTGAGGCTACTGCATATAACACAGCAGACTGTTCAGCAGTTTGCCTTTTGAAACTATATATTAAGTATTTGATAAAGATAATCTGTAGGAGTAGACTGTAATGACATCAAGCATAATATACCCTTGAGTCTAGAGTATTAGGGCAGAGGTGATTGTAACTTAGAGATCAGCCTGGGCAAGTTAACAAGACCTTGTCTCTAAATTAAAGTGGTAAAAGGTTATTTTAAAGGTCTGAAATATGGTTTGGTGTTAGAGAAACTGCCTAGCATGCGGGAGCCCCTAGGTTTAATCCTCAGAACTGGCAGGGAAAGTGCATATGCCAGCAACAGCCATTGCTCATCAAGAATAGTGCCCAGCCCATCACTGTCTGTATTGTGCTTTCATCTGACCGGCAGTGTACCACAATCACATCACTACACTGCATTACTACATTACTGTGACTGTAGGGGTTCTAGGTGTTGGGTCCCCTGTTGAGTTGTGTGATCATCGTTGACTGAACCATCATAACTATAATACTTTAAACATGTTGGAGGCTACTTTTCATGAGCATTCTTTCTTCACTGTGTTTCTATGGGAGAGAAAAATAGCCCTTCCTGGACATGTCGTTATTGTTAGTTAACAGGACTGAGGAACTCGAGGAACTTGAGCTTAAGATTTTCATTCATTGATCTGTATATTTTAGTCAGTTGCCTCTGGGTTACTGGTGGCCAGGTGAGGCCTGGAGTCTGTCATGCAGCCATGCAGTTAACACTGAACTCAAACTGGACCAGGTGAAAGGTTTAGCCTGGGTTTGTTGTCACCAAGCAGGACCCATCCCAGGGAGAACAGTACACTTGACAAGATGGGTACAGGGAGCTAGTGTGACTTGGTGATCAAAGACAGACTTGCCGAACACTGACTGGTGTGGGAACTAATGATGGTAAATGGGAAAAGGCCTGAAGCAGAAAGCAGCCAGGAATTTAGAAGTAAGTGTGCTCTCATCACTGGCAAGGGCAATTTCAAATGTACTGTAATGACAGTGTTGTTAGTAGTGCTAATAAAAAGACAATAATTATATACATAGTAAGAGAAGATCTGGCTGCTTTCTAGAGACCCTGCTCACATGGGTAGACTTTGAGTCACTTGTAAGAGACCGGAGGGGATTTCAGGGTACATTGTCAGGCAACTGTGAGTGAGTGAATTCATTGTGGAGCTTCTTGTGGGTTCATGGGCATTTCTGTACTCGTGTATACATTTTGAAATCACCTCAAAGAAGTTGTCAGCCAGAGATGTGAGGGTCGATAGATGCCAAATGTAAGTTTTACAAGGAGCTATATTTCACACTTCTGGCATTTGGCCTCACTTTCTTTCTTACCTCTTGCAGAAAAGTGGCTTTGCTTTAAATGAGGTGACCGATGGCTCCCTAATGCCTTAGTGATAGGCTGTGCGCTGCTTCTGTCACTCATGCCTCTCCATTGAAGTCGAACACCTAATCACCTCCCTGTGATGTTTTTCAAGTTTGTATTAAAAGAAAGTTTGGATTTTACTTCCTGTTCTTTCTACTATTTAGATAATTTTTTAATTAAAAAAAATATAGCAAAGTTATCTCAAGCCTGAGAACCCGAGAGTAGAGACATCTGTTTTCATGTAAGAGTAAAATGCTGGCTTTCAAACACTCGGTATAAAATTCTCACCACATAGTTGACTAAAATGTTCCATGTTCACAGTGGAACTTGAAGTGAAAATAAAACTCTTGCTCTGTTGCCGTGGGAAGGCCAACATTTAATGTCATCTTTTGTACTAAGCAAAGTTCAGTGACAATAGAAAGTGGGCCCAGAAATCCCACCATCCAGAAGAATGAGAAATGTTAGGTCCCAAAGCTGTGTGGAAAAGATGCCTAGTGGACGATACACATCAATTCCATCAATATTTATTGNAACTTGTTCTGCCAAGCACTGCTCTGAAGGCCAGTCTGCAGCAGGAAGAAAGAGAGCGAGTTCCATTCTTATGAGCCATTTGTGTCAGTACGATGAAGCTGAGAATATGAAGGAAAATATATCAATGGCTTGGAATTTCTAACGAAGATGGCTAAACAAGTTTGGGATAGAGGTGTGTATTGTATCGTATGGTGGGTAGCACTGTAAAGAGAGTGGTGGGTAAAGTTCTCACGGGCCCTTGCTTTGGGTAATAGGGCCAGTTCAATGTGGTGGTTATGTGTATGTCAGGTGCTGTTCCTCAAATGAAGATTATGTTTTAATTATTTTTTTCTTATGCTTGTGGGAATGCCTCCCTTTGTGCCACTTGGGAAAGACATGTCCTGTTTTTCCTCTGTTTATGTGTGTTCTTCAATGCATGATATTTTCAGTGCTCTCCTGAGGTTAAGTGAACTGGGCTTGTAAGTGATAGATCTGAATTGTTTTTCTTTTCAATGTGCACTGGGCCTGTTGAAAGTTGATCCCTGCATGATCACATGCAGGATATGCACTGTCTCCAGCTGTGATCCACCTTAGCATATGTTCACATGCTTTGTGTAGGAAAAGACACACACTATGAATATCGTTATGCATGGTGAAAATTAGCAACTGCCAGAAACTTCCTGCATCTAATGTACATTTGAGGGCAAACAGTTGATCAATTATGTTTTGCTTTTTTTTTTTCCTCTGAAGTTTCAGTTTCAATATGTACCCAAGGCTGAGTTCAACATAATGCGTTAGTCTCTTCTAGATTAGTGCCTGGCAAACTAGGGCCTTTGGGACAAATTCAGTCTTCTGTCATACAGGTAAAATTTTATTGACATGCATATGTGACCATTTATTTAGGCCTTGAATAAGATTATTTTCATACTATAATGACCTGAAAAAAAATATTTACTGTATGGTTGTTAATGAAAAGTGTTCCAACTCTTGGCCTATAATATACAACTTTTTAAAAGCTAAAACTATTATAGTTATAAATTAATTTTAGAATAATTCATGGTTTAGTTTTAAAATTCCCAAGATGAGTTCATAGTAGAAAATGGTAGGTGGTTTAAAATAATACTTCATTGTTACTTGGATTTCTAATACTACTTCAATTTCTGCATTTTTTAAAAATTTAAATAAGGAAGAGAAACCGAAAAAAGAAGACGTCAGATCAGATTAAAGATACACTAATATTTTGTTGGGTCTGATGGAGGAGGTCTGTGATTTCATCTACAGGGAAGGTGGACGTAGGAGAATTGCAACTTAAGGGCAGCATGGGCTACAGAGTGAGTTCAAGGGCAGCCTCAGCAACTTAATGGAACCTTTCCTCAAGTAAGAAGTCAAAGCGGATGGGGATAGAGTTTAGGGGTGGAGTGCCTGTCTAGTCTTGTACATGGCCCTAGGTTGAATAACCAGTACCTCGGAAAAGTTTAAAAAGTTAGATTTCAGTTCACAGAACTTGATAACATTTAAAACTAAAATCCTCAGGGTGTATTTCATTTTGTGCTGAAGCCTCCTGTATGAATTGTCCAATGTGCCATGTTTATGTCCTACGGTGAAGGTTGGGTTTGCTTTGACAAAAGCATATGATTGCTTATTTTTCTCTGCTTCCTCTGTGTGTGTGTGTGTTGTGTGTATGTTTTATGTTTACATCTGTGGAGATTACCACATTTCTTCCTATAAACTATTAGTTTTCAGACCACTGTAGTTTTGAACTGATGTGATCCTTTGTTGTCAAGTCATGTTCCAATGTGATCTTTTCAGACCCCCTCTCACACAGGCCTCTTTTCATCCCTTCCCGACTGTCATTGCCTCACAGGCTGGATCCCAGACTCTGTGGCCTGTTGCACCTCTCTCTAGCCCTGCGCTTTAGGACTAAGGTTAAACACAAGGCTTAGTCCAAAGAAGCTTGGGCTTTTAGTGGAAATAGGCTGCTTGTCTTTGCTGCCTGTGTCTGGCAAAGGAGGGTGACAGACAGATCTCGGTCAGTGCTGCAAAAACGAATTACTACTTGATTTATGTATACCAATGCTGAAAGCAGATTCCCTCCATGACAACACTTAGCTGGAGTTTCTCATGCAGTCTGACTGTGGGTAGCCTACAGGGCTCTACTCCAATCTTTAGGCCTTGGGTAGTGAACGCATAAGTCCCTCAGGTATCTCTTTTCCACTACAACCTGAAATACAAGCTGTTAGCATGAATAAAGAAATGGGGAGGGGGTCATTGATAAAAGGGTCCAGAGAGCTACAGGACATTTGAATGCATGTGTGCACACATACACATGCACAGACATGTATGCAGGTATGTGGGCACATTTGACAGCTGAGTGCAAAGTTATTTGCAAGGCTACTTTTCTCTTTCTTGGTTATTGAGAAATTCAGACTGAAGTTTACTTTCTTAGGGCTTAAAACTTTTGTCCTGGTGAGTTCTTGCTGTCAACTTGATACAGCTTAGTCATTTGGGGAGAGGGAATCTCAATTGAAGAATTGCCTTGATCATGTTGCCTGTGGCCATATCTGTGAAAGACTGTTTTGATTTTAGCCCACTGTGGACAGCATCATCCCTTAGGCAGGTAGGCCTGAGCTGTACAAGTAAGCTAGTTAAACATGCACCAGAGAACTAGCCTGTGAGTAGCAGCATCCCTCGCTGGTTTCTGCTTTACTTCCTGCTTGAGCTCCTGCCCTGACTTCCCTCATCTGTTACTCAAAGTAAAGGCAGAGAAGCCCTTTCCTTCCCTAAGTTGCTTGTGGTCAGTTTTATCATAAGCTAACCACAACAGAAAAGCCAACTGGAACAACTTCTTTTCTACTTTTCAATTTTAATTTTATCCCTTCTTTTATTACTATGTGCCAACCTTTTGAATTCAAATCTCTACCCAACTATTTAACATCATGATTCTCTGTTCACAGCTACCCCACTCCATACCTAGTCACTCTTTGGAAAGACCCCAGTGAGACCCAGAAACTCAGAAACAGTGGCTTACTGATTGAAAGGCACTTCTTTGGGCTTCACTGTCAACATGTCCCCATTTCTCCACTTACCTATTGGTGGTCTGGATGAGTTTAGTGATCTCTCCATCACATGCCAACAGAAATAACTGTCTCATGAGATGGTTGCCAGAACACAGATGATTGATGCTTTCCAGCATCCCAGGCCTAGCTTGAGGCAAAGACTCACGTGGAGCTGGGGCTGCTCTCTTCTCTGTCACTCAGGGATGAGCACCCTGTAGTGCTCTGGATGTTCTAAACAGTGTCAGTGGAAATGCTGTACCCACAGAGATGATATTTTGTCACTGCTTTAGAACTTTCTGGTGTGGTACTTCTGTTTTTGAGTGCACAAACAAGCAATTTCCGAACCTACAGGAGCCCAACTCTAAGTTGTTCTCTCTTGAAACTACGAAATAATTACTATGACAGTTTTTTTATTTAAGAAGAAATTGGGTCAGTTTGGTTTGTTTGTTTTTTTGTTAGTTTGTTTGTTTTGGAGGATTGGGTGGGAGCTGGAACTTGCTGTGTTACCAGTTTGCCCTCAACTCACTTATTATAGGTATACAGTTTGTGAGTTCTGACAAATACATGCACCCCAATAGAGAGATAGGATATTGTTGTGTAACACTATTCTTGGGGGAAAATATCTGCTTACCCCAAATAGGAAACTGATGACACCCAAGTACTAATACCACCAAAGTCCAACTTGGCAAACCAATCTTAATCTTTATTAAGATTACTTATAGGAATATTGGTAAGGGGTTACTTACAAGGAACAGAAATGACTCAAAGACAGCTATTCCACGAAAGCCCACCTCAGCATTGGTGACAGCTCACAGAAATTGAAAATCTGAAGCATACTCTCCACCCTGTAGTCAGCTTAATAGGTTGGAGAGTTGTCATTTCCAGGTAGCTCAGTTGGTCTGAGCCTCTTCTACACACCTGGACTGGCCTCTGCTGATTTTAGGCCTCTCAGCAGATCTCAGGATGTCATTCCTTAATGCTACATATGCTTGGGGAGAGAGAAGCCTAGTTAATCTGGTCAGTTTCAGGGACTTCCTGAAGCTGTAGGAAGGTTGTCTCACCTTCCTGTAAACATCCTGTGTCTTAAGGAGCTCCCCTCCAAGATGAATGGTTAAATCTTGAAGGAAACTGCTACAGAACAGACATTTGCAACATCTCAGCAAATTTTCCTCTCTTGCTTCTCTTAAGTTGAACAGAAAGCCATGATTTCCCTTTTCTGACAGCATAAGTTGGTTGGATCTACCTTTAAATGGAAGATAGGAAACCACACAGCAAGCAATCGCAGGGATAGCTCCTTTCATTCAGGATAGTGTCTTTGGGCATCGTCTTTCATATCTGATTCCTAGTCATTCCCCACTGACAGTTATTTTCCACTGTGTGCATAGACCACCATTTGTGTGTCTCTGCTCCTACTAATGCTACTCTGATTGTTTTCTCTTGAGCATTTGAAGAAAGCTACTATAGATATTCCTGAATGAGTCTTTGTGTGATATATGTTTTCATGTGTGTTCAGTAATAACCATGAGGGCAATTTTCAGGTTGGATTTATCTCAGGGGGGCCATTTCTGGTGTGAGGTAGGGGTCAGAGTTTACTGTTTCTCTAAATGGCTATCCTGTTGTTCTCTTGCTGTGTATTGAAAATGCCTTTGAATTGTCTGAATATGTCTTTCAGAATCAATTGTACATGTGCTGCTGCCTTTCCAGACTCTTGTCTTTTCTTCTCAGCACTACAGTGTTGGCATGACTGTGCCTTTATTGGCAGCTTAGTTGTCCTCCTCAGGTAGGAAGATCCTTTCTTAGCAGTGTGAGCATCTATGCCACCCACCTGCGCCTCCTAATGACTCACACTGCCACATGGCACTCATCACTAACGCATGATCCTGACATTGAAGTTTGCAGGTGCGATGTGTGTTTTGCAGTTGGATGACCTCATTTTGTTCATTTATGAAAAATTTGGTACAGTGCATTCTGTTTCACTTGGATGTAGGTCAGAGAGTTATACTGAAAAAGAAACATGTGAAGGCATGAGTGAACACAGATTACAGAGCAGCCCACACTAGTAAATCAAAGAGGAAGATATAGTAGATAAATTTATGGAAATTCTAGCTAATTTAGGAATGCTGAAACCAACCAGTATTGTCAACATTGTTTTGGTATTGCTTTTCCTTGGCTACAAATGGAGATTTTTTTTCTTGTAAAATACACCCTTCCAAAAGGTACAGAGTGTACAACATATTTTGAGGGAGCATAAATGATTTTGCAAAATGAACAAGGAGAAATTGTGTGTAATCACTGCTGCAAATGAGGACATTTTTAAGAAAATGACAATTGCAAATCAAAATAATACTTGCTTCTCTGCCCTTCCTCTCCAAGAAAGGAGGCCTGTGGGAACCCAGACTCTGTGATGTCAGACATCCAAGTATAAAAACTGAAGCACTCATTCTCAGAAGCCAGACCACATCCTCTACCGGAGGAGCAAGGCCCTTAAGATCCCTTACCTTCCCTGGAGCAGTCAGAATCCACTCTAATGGATCTGACCACTGCAGATGCAGTGAAACGGAAAGCCTCCCCTCTGAGGGGATGTGTCTGCAGTGCAATTAACGTAGCTCTTTTGAACAGGGTTTTGGCTAGCAGAGACCTTGAACAGTCATTTGAGAGGGATCTAATCAAATACTTTGAATTCACTTGCAATCTGACTTTGAATATAAAGTAAAGGAGAAGCCCAAGAAAGTTTATTTTAAAAGGTGATACTGTGTCCTTCACGTCATTTTGTTTCAAGGCTAGTGTCACACACATGAGAAAAGTAATGCAACAATGAAACTCATCTTTCCCATGTACTTATTCTGCTGGGTGCTTTGTGCTTAGAAAAGATGCCTACCTATGAAGTGACAATCCACAGCTCTAAGGACTTTCAGATGTCACCAGAGACACACAGATTGTCTCAATAATGTTTAAAGGAATTGCTCTTTTATTATATCCATAATGTGTATATTGTTAACCTAAGAAAGATCCTTAAATAAGTGACACAGATTTTCGTCTTTATTTAGAAACTCTTTTATGGTTCATACTTTGAAAAGATTATTTCTTTTTATATAACTTCGTCATTCTTGAAGGACACAATACTTTTCTTGTTCACATTACTGAGTGATGAAAGCTGTAGAAGACTAGCACTCCTGAAATGGAAAAGGTACTATAATTATTGCTGCTGCTTTTTAACAGGATTATGTAACCAATAAAATTATTTCCTTGCTATAAAGGAACTTGGAACAGGACATGGACCTGTATTATTTTGTATAAATAGGGGAGACATAGCGGTCTCCCAGATACAGTTCATGAAAAATATAGCATTCTGAAATGAAACTGTGGGTGGTAATTTTCAGTAGGGAAAAAAAAAACAGTTTTGGTTTTATAGGTAATTATATACTTAGCCATTGTACTGGCTAGTTTTATATCAACTTGACACAAGCTAGAGTCATCTGAGAGGACAGAATCTAGGTTGAAAAAAATGCCTCCATAAGATCAGGCTGTAGGTAAACCTGTATGGCATTTTCTTAATTGGTGATTGGTGTGGGAGGGCCCAACCCATTGTGGGTGGTGCCTTCCCTGGGCTAGTGGTCGTGGGTTCTATAAGAAAGCAGGCTGAGCAAGCTATGAAGAACAAGCCAGTAAGCAGCACTCTTCCATGGCCCCTGCATGAGCTCCTCCCACCAGGTTCCTGTTCTGCATGAGTTCCTGTCCTCATTGCTCTGATGATGAGTTGTTATATGTAACTGTGAGAGAAATAAATAGTTGTTCTTGCTCATTGTGTTTCATCACAGCAGTAGTAATCCTAACTAAGATGGCCATAGAGATGGAATATAGCTCAATTTAATTAAAGGCAAATTTCTGTTTAGAAAGTCCCATTTTCTCATTATTTCTTTTGTAGAACTTAAAAAAAATGATCCCTAGGAACAGTGAAATTAACCACAAAACATGCATAAATGAAATAGCTTTATGATATTTGAGACATAGAGAACTATTATCTGCTAATGTTACTGAGGTATGATTCAGAGTTTTCAAAACTCTGAAAGTAAAAATTTAGTATAAGCTGACATGGTGATGTCATTGGCTTTCTTTCCATCATTCTACATTCAATTCTTAGGCTACTAGTAACAAACCGTAAAGCCTCAGAGTCACAGCCAGATTCCAGTCCACCTTGATTCATGCTAATGTTTCTAACTTTATATAGAGATAAATTATTTTCCATTTTCCCTGTCACTTAGACTCATCAGGTGCTTATGAGACATTTAACATAGGCTATCTGATCCAAGTGCATGCAGATCTCTGTAGGTAAAAGGAGAAGGATGAAATAGCTGAGGCATATAGAGCAATGGGGACTGCACCAGTGGCAGCAGGCCATTGTCCTGGTGCCTGTGATACCAACAGATTGGCTGCCAGCTCTGAACTGAACATCTAGTTCCCAGCTTAGTTGTTTGACAGATAGTTGGGAATGGTTAGCCCAGCAATATCCTGTTCCTAAGGCCGGGTCACTAATCAGAAATGGCCAGCTAGGGGTCGGTGGTATAGTGTGGTACTGGAGCTCATGGTTAGCTTGAAGAAGGGCCTATGTTCAATCATTCTTAAAGATGCCTTCTATGGTTGTATTGCTCTCTTGATCTAAAGGGGAGGATACCATTTTATGAATCATTTCTGCTTAATTTTGTTAATAACTATACAAAATGAAAAAAATTCAGACATATTCATCATTTCTACTATGTAGACATGAAAGCTACTCACACACTGCATTTTTGCTAGACCTTCATGTATACATTCATTGTGGTGGTTTGGAAGAAAATGGTCCCCAAAGGGAGTAGCACTATTAGGAGGTGTGGCTTTGTTGGAGGAAGTGTGTCACTGTGGGGGTGGGCTTTGAGGTCTCTTTTCTCAAGCTTCACTCAGTGTGACAGTCAGTCGACTTCCTGTTGCCTCTGAGTCCAGATGTAGGGCTCTTAGCTCCGGCACCCCATATGCCTGAATACCGCCATGCTTCCCACCATGATAATGGACTGAATCTCTGAAACTGTAAGCAAGCCCCCCCCCCATTAAATATTTCTTTATAAGAGTTGCTGTGGTCATCGTGTCTCTTCATAGCATTAAACAAGCCTAACTAAGACATTCATAGAGATACATGTACATGTAGAATGTTGGGGAAAATGTCCTGTTGGAAGAGAGGGTAGAAAGAATGTAAGCTGAATGGGAGGGCCATGAAATGTGTAGCCACTGCACTCATGAGCTAAGCACATGTGGTTACCTGCACACAGCCTACACACGACTGGGGCCTCTAGTGTTCAGTCACGGATGGAGAAGGTGCTTGTGCATCCCTGCTCTCTGCCCAGGAAAATGTTAGCCTGAGAGCAACTGTGGGAGAGAAAGTCGTCGTCAGTGGTCACAGGCTCCAGTGGATAGGTGCACGCCCATGCCTGTGACAGGGCTGTGGTTTAACTCAGTGGGTCACCAAACAAACAAAAACAGCAGTCCAAATAACATGAAAGAGGGAGGTGGGCTTGTTTGGGACTAGGTGGAGAAGAAATGAGGATAAGAAGGGTAGGCAGGGTGAGTGTGATCAGAATGCATTATATATGTGTATGAGATTGTCAAAGAATCAATGTTTACACTGGAGTCCTAGTTCACACTGGTGACTTCGCAGCTTCTCCTACTGAAGGGGACTCC
>LZPO01045734.1:0-16803 GCA_001675575.1 Neotoma lepida | reverse complement strand
TAACTTACATCCGCCTCCAAGCGTGCACAGGGGCTCCCCTTCGACTAACAGTGCAGTGTTTTCTACCATTTACTGTACTTGTAAATCCCATCCTAATCAGTGTGATATGATGTCTCATGGTCCTTTAAATTTGCATTTCTTTGGAAATTAGTGATATTGTTGCCAATTTGAATGTTTTCTGTTGACATATCTATTGAGGGTCTTGGCTCACTGTTAAACTGCATTATATGTTTTGATATTAATGAGTTGTTTTAGTATTTTATGTACTTTGTAATGAAACTGTAGTCTTTGGATATTTTCTCTCAAGCCATTAACTTATTGATTTACTTTTTTATTTTCCTTGGTGGTACATAATATTTTTAGTATGATAACTATCGAGTTTGTCTGTTGGTGCTTTGTTGCTTATGCTTTTGGGATTGTATGTAAAAGTCTTTGCCAAGATCATTGTTTAAAAAACTTTTCCTTCGCTTTTTCTTATTATGAGTTTATAGTTTCAGGCCCTAAATTTAAGTCTTTNGTTCACTTTAAGTTGATATGTATAAATGAGATAATTGTCTGATTTCTTTCTTGTGAATATGGACATCCACTTTATCTACCAGTTTATGTAAAAGGTGATCTTTTGTTTTTGTATATCTACATGAAAGACTGTTGACTGTGCAGCTATGTTGCAAATTCTATGTTCAGCATTCTGATGGGTCCTATGTTGGTTTGAATGATAATTTCCCCCGGAGGCATCTGTATTTGAATACTTATCTCCAATTGGTGTGCTGATTGGGAGGTTTAGGAGATGTGGATTTTCTGGGGGGAAGTGTGTCACCAAGGGTGGGTTTTGAGAGTTTAAAGATGTGAGTCAATTCTAGTCTACTCTCTCTTCTTCATATAATCTGATTTAATTTTATACATGATATGATATAAATGTCTAATTTTATTCTCTGGCACAACAATATGTAGTTATCTTATTGAAATGATCATGTTTTTTCTATTATATTTTGTCAACTTTCTACAATAGCTATGAAACAAGATTACAAGGGTTTTCTTTTGCTCCCCTAGTCTTTCCCATGACTTCATGTGTCAATTCTTATACAAATATCATTCCATTTTAATTATTATAGCTTTATAATAATGTATGAATTTGGATGATAGAGTACACATAGCTNTGATCCTTTTGCTAAAGATTGCATTGTTTTGTGTTTTGCTCTCTGTTCACTATTGGTGTTCTTATTTTAATTTGAGAGGAATCCTACTGCAGCCCAGGTGGTCTTCATACCCATAANCTTAATGACTAACCCCCAAGTGATTGAATTACATGCAAACACTGGTATGTCTGGTACTAGTCATCATTTTGGAGTTTCTCAACTAATGATCTGAAAATTGCACTTCTGAGCTAATACCCGGACACTTTTAGATTAGTATATCAGGTACTAGAGAGATGGGCTTGAGTTTGGTTATTAGCACAGAGGTTTTCAAGCTCACATCTGNTTGTAATTCTGGGCCAAGGGGATCTAATGCCATCTTCTTTACTGCTTGGGTAGTTGCAATCATGTGTACATACCTACAATAGACATAGGTAATTGTAATATTACAACAATAAATCTTCATTATCTCACTTCTCTGAGAAGAATCTAAATACTCAGAGAGAAGAGAATGCAATAGTACAGGTCATCAGACAGAGGAATAGAAAATTTGGCAATAAAGATCTGTTTATACCTACTTATCAGCAGAGTACCTCTGATAAGTGCTACTGAGGGAGAAATTTTAAATCTACTCATCAAATATATATATATATATATATATGCTAAGTGGTTAAATTTACCTGATTAATTATGAAGTGTAGCATCTGTTGTGTTTTACCTTATAAATAAGTTAAATTATAATTTANGAATTTGTGATTAGAACAAAACTGAAAACATAATCCATAGGACATGTATGTAACCACATATTCATGTATATATGTTCATGTGAAATCAAATATATTAGTTCTTACTTTAGCATTTTTGTAACTTTTCTAGATATTTGTTAAAAATTCATCGCTCACCCATCCCCTGTGGCAGGGCCCTAAATTTGAAATATATATTCATATACATTATACTTATTAGTCTATATCATATGCTTATACATCCACTCACTTGCCAATATTGTGATTGTGTGGCATATACCTTAAAATTATAAAGAAGAATATAAATGAAATAAAGTGTGTCTTTTTTAAATGTTTTGAACATACAATCTTAGAACTAATTTATATTTTCAAAATTAAAATTTTTATATTACATTAACATTAGTCAACTTTAATTTGATTAGATAATATTAGAAAATAAGATGAAGCTTAGAAAAGGAGGCCCATGGTTATGACAGCAGGGACAAGAAGTTCTAATTTAGAAAGGAAGGTGCATTTAAAAGCTTAACTTGTGTGTTGGGTTGTAGTTTAGCCTTANATGGCCTAGCGAGCTCTTTTCTGAAGGGAAACAGAGGAGAAGCAGATCTGCAAGAGAGGGGAGGAAGGGGGTGTGGAACTGGGGGGAACAGAGGGAGGAGAAACTGTGGTCAGGAGGTAATGCATGAGAGAAGAATAATTTTTTTAAAAAAGGCTTAATTTTTCTTTTATTAACACTGAGTCTGAGTTCATGCCTAGCTGTAAACATTAATCATGTCCCAATAATGCTCTATTGTTCAAAGAATGTGAAAAGGAAAGAAGATGCTAAAATGAAAGAGATATCACCAGCTCTGCAAACAAGAAGCAAAAACAACAGAAATTTATAAAGGTCATTTTAGAAGTACAACAGAATTCTGCAATAGAGACATTGTAGAGTTTTATTCAAAATCTATGGTATGTACTGAATTTAAAGTTTGAATTCTGATACTCATGTGGAACTACTTCTAGGTTAGCTTATTATTGATATCTTTCTTTATTTTTGTTCATTGATATGCAAATCTCACTAAGGTATCCTTTTGGTCTTTGTAAAATGTATATTTATTGTTGAGGAGGGTCAAAATGTCTGTAAGGGACAGTTGTGTTGAATTGAAATTGTGGCTTAGTATTAATGCTATGGAAAGGAATTTAGTATGATAAACTTCTTTGCATGGGAATCTTGTTAGAGTTTTGTATTATGGTTGCAATTAATTCATAAGACTATTGAGAGTGAGAAATAATCACAGCCCCTCCCATAAATATCTGTCTGCGTATACCAGTAGAACTAGAATAGCAGAGATACTCCTGTATCTACATTTTTATTCCTAGCTTTCAGAATTTATCTCCCACTTATGAGAGGGNNACCGAGTTGTCTAATTTTAGGCATTTTGAATGGTTAATATAATTATATTTCAGAGAGGGGACTGAGTTGTCTAATTTTAAGCATTTTGAANGGTTAATATAATTATATTTCATAAAAGAGAACAAATGCATGAGCTATCTCTTTCACCCAAGCACTCATTAAAGATTATTTGTGCATTTCACTGGGAAATATATTGCACAAAGAAAGAAGAGAAATTACTTATATAATTATTCTATATTTTAATACCTCTATTGCTCATATTTAATGCTATGCACTAATTATTAAGTTACAAAGGGGTTATACTTGATATTAAAATATTTTTACATGCATACATTGTTAATCTAAATATTTATCATNAAGCTTATATCATTCCCTAAGAAAAATTACAAAAAAAATCACCTTTAAAAGTAGGAAAATATTCAAATATTTGACCCTAACACTGATTCTTTTGCTGGCTTTTGGGACCCTATTTCTCATAGTGGGTTGCCTTGACCCGCCTTAGCATGAGGGGAGGTGCCGAGTCTTACTGCAACTTGATATCCCTGTTTGGTTGATATCTATAGGAGGCCTGCCCTTTTCTGAATGGAACTGGAGGATGAGTGGATTGTGGGGAAGAGGGAAAGTGGGACAGAGGGACTTGGAGAAGAGAAGAGAGGAGAAACTGGTTAGGATGTAAAAGAAAATACTAATAAAAGTTATTTTAAAAAGTAGGAAAATAGTCAAATTAAAAATTTTAATATATTTAAATTCTATAATTATTTNAATATTTAAATAACACTTATATATTCAAATATAAAATATATTTAAATATATGCTATTAATACTTATTTAATTTTGTTTCCATGTGAAATTAAGTAGTAATAACTGAAAAATACAATCACTGAAAAGACACAGAAAATGTAATAAGTAATGTTTAAAATGTCAATTCTATGAATGATGAGGAATCATATCAATATATCACTACCCATGTAGGATCACTTGACAACTGTCAAGCAATGAGTACTAAGCATATTATGTATGACCAACTCCCCCCAAAACGTCCTTTGCCTGAGACACTGATGTATTCCCAGTACTTTAGAGCAGTGACATCACAGATTCTGTACTTGCTGAATTTTAAGTACCAGTGTGTTGTCTGTCTCTATTTTTATGTAATAATTGAACCTAGTCACATGCATTCAAGTANGATAATGGAATTTAGCTTATGTTAAAACAGAAAATTAAAATCGTTACAATTTAAAATTCAATTTGGGGCCTCCAACAATTGCCCAATCAAAATGAAAACATAGAAATATTTTCCATTCATAATTTTACTTNCAAGTATATTTTAATGGCATGACTTTCTTCTTAAATAACTGATTTTTATTCATTTTGCTTACCTACTCAGAGTGAAGATTATACATTTTAAGGTATTAAAAAGAACTTCAGAACTTTAGNGTATTATATCACAGTAAAAGTATAAATAAACTTCTTCAGTAAAAACCAACATTTACCATTCAGAAAAATACATAAATATTAACAGTTTAAGGATAATTAATGATAGTAAATGAAATCACAATATAGAAAATATATATCTGATTTACAAATAAAGCTGGTATATTTTTGTATTTCTAATAATTTATAATTCTAAATAAAATNTAATTTATAGTTGAATTTAAGTCATGATAAAAAGAAGTATTTACTAGGTAGCTACAAACATGGCTATCTTTTATTTAAGAAGACATGAAAACTACATTTTATGTAGTTTTATTTATTTGAAATATATTTGTCATTAAAACTAATTGTTCATCCAGTATTTGACAAATTGTGTTTCTATGAAATAGAGAATTTTTGTTCTCTTTAAAATAGTTTATGTCAAATTTTTATGGTGTTTTCTATGAATATAGAGTATTGAATGTATTTTTATATTAACTCTTGAGTCTGAGAGTGGCCCCGGCNTTAATAGAGATTTTTATTAAGAGTGGGGATACANATACCAAATAAGTAACCTCGTCCTTGAAATTAAGACACAACTGTCTATTTATGGTTATTAGAGTCCATGTGGTACAATGGAATGAGATTGGTTTTACAATCTATTTAATTTTTTGGAAGTCTTGCTGGGTACTAGCACTGTGTATGGAAAGCTGATAAGCTTACATGAGTAACAATCTTTAATAATTAGGCAAAACTACTCTGGACATTTGTTCCTTNTTTCAATATTTAGGACACGGAACTCTCAGGTCAAGGGAAATATAGAAAATCTCATTANCACATTGTTTGCCTATAAAATTATTTTCTATCACTTGATGTAAACAAATATTCCAAAAAAATAATGGGAGACATATTATACCAATATCTTATTTAGCATAAACATTATATATTCTATTAAACAATGAATAAGCTACATAATAATGTTTAGCATTCACTAAACAGTTCTGTAAGAACAGATTGTAAAAATGTAGATGACTGTTCTTTGGTCTCCATATTCTCAAACAAATTTAAATGATTAGTTTCATTGGGAAACTTATACCATTGTAATAAAAAATGTATTACCAAAAATATTCTTCAGCTTATAGGGAAAATACCCTGATTATAATATTTCATGTGATTGACATTGCCAACTATTACTAAATATTGAGCACAAGCTTGACAAATAAAAGGAGAGAAACCTGTCATCTCTCTAGTACAGTATAAAGGCACTTCTCTCAGGAAGCTGTATGCATTAACTATAAGTAATAATTTTAAAACTTGACAGTTAATTCCTTGTTCTATTAAATGAATATATAACTGCTAAGAAAATATATACCAGTTTTTTTTTTTTTTTTTTTCCAGCCCACAAATCATGATACAGAGACTTATTATTTATGAAAACNTGGCCTATAGCTTTGGCTTGTCCCAGTAGCTCTTATAACTTAAGTCAACCCATTTCTATTCACCTATGTGTTGCCACGTGACTCATGGCTTTAACCTCTCCTCCTGCATGTCTTCTTTTCTTCTTTTTTTTATTAAGAAAATTTTTATTCATTTTACATACCAATCAAAGATCTCCTTCTTCCCTCCTCCCCGCTCCAGCCACCCATCCCAACCCATCCCCCAATCCCTCCTACAAGAAGGTAAGGCTTCCCATGGGTAGGTACGTTTTAGTTGAGGCAGTTCCAAGCCCCTCCCCCTGCCTCAAGGCTGTGTGATGTTTCCCATCATAGGTAGTGGGCTCTAAAAAGCCTGCTCATGCACCCGGGATGGATTCTGATCCTATTCCTAGGGGGCCCCTTAAGCAGATCAAGCTACACAACTGTCTCACTATGCAGAGGACCTAGCTCAGTCCCATTTCTATTCATCTATGTGCTGCCATGTGA
Source organism: Neotoma lepida (assembly GCA_001675575.1). NCBI lineage: Eukaryota > Metazoa > Chordata > Mammalia > Rodentia > Cricetidae > Neotoma > Neotoma lepida. The sequence goes on along the minus strand of LZPO01045734.1, from coordinate 10,202 downwards.
CTCATGGCTTTTACCTCTCCTCCTGCATGTCTTGCTTCCTCTAAATCCAGCTGGTGACTCTACCTTTCTTCTTCCTAGAGCTCTCTCTGTCCTGAAGTCCTGCCTANACCTCCTACATAGCTATCTTCACACAGTGTAAAAGAATATTCCACAACAAAAATACATACCATTTTCTGCAGCATATAAAATCTACTAATGAAAACTGATCTTACACAGACATTAAGGAATTTCCCAACAAGTCTTCAAAAAAGAATCTTTATCTACAAAATAATTACATTAAAAATCAATAGAGTGCACAAGTTAGTATTATTCTCATTAATTGGAAATTAGTAAAAATTTGTATGTGACACAAGAGCTAAAGATATTTTAATTGATAATAAAAGACAACTAAATAATAAACTTGTAGATATAACTAAATCAGAGTAGGAAATATAATTATATACACAATTTTGAAGATGAAGACATGAAAGGCTAATACTTTTTTTTTAAGTTCAATTTTACTAAGCAGAGAAATTTAAATTAAAAATCNGATATCAATTCAAAAACATCAGGGGTGAGAATTTAAAAGTCTGACATCAGTAAGAGGGTAACAACAAAAAGAATGTTGCTGGGTAGTAAGTAATTTGGTGAAATCCTTCTGTAGTAATATGGGCATATCTACAGTCACTAGTATATCAATGTTAGTAAGTATGATATAGATAACATTTGATAGCATCATCATGAAATATATCACAGAATACTCATACCAACACTGTTGCGATAATAGAGTAGAGAAGAATCCCAATGGCCTTTAAAACTACAATAAAAAAAATAAACATTGATTAAATGAACTATAATAAAAATTGAATGTGGGTGAATAGTACAAACCAGAAAGCAACATAATTCACAGGCAGTGGATATGTTGACATCATATGATAAGTTTTAAAAGATTAAGAATGTATACTTTGAAAATTTAAGATTAAGAGATTCACAGAAACATGATTGAATTCTAAGGGAAAAAAATAGGAAAAAAATGGAAACAAAATTTAGTTCAGTCTCTTGTGGGAGAGACTTCCTATGCGACAGACAAGGAGTTGTCCTCATAAAAGGAAGCCACTTGGGGCTCTATAAGTCCAAACAGCTGTGAACATACAGATGTCTATTTTACTTTTAATGAAACACTTTCATGTCACATAATTTGTTATTTTTTGTTATTTAACAGAAGTAAAATTGCAGTATTCAACAAACGTCTTGGGAAGTGTTTTTAAGGGTTAGATGAAAATGCAATATTATGGTCTTCCAGAAAGAATATATATATCTATAACAAAAACACCTCAAAAACTTTTCTCCAAAGGAATAAAAATCTGGTGATGTCAAAATCAACATCTATTGTAACATTAGAGGGCAATAAGTCAGCTCTCACTAACATCATCTAAACTTGTATTTAACAACAGCAGCATACCTTTGAACTGATTTAAAAATATTTTGAGATACAAACCCTGCACATCTGCACCACCAACACACACTTTCTAAGAACGAAATCTATTAAACATACTCTCAAAAGTTGATTATTAATCTGTAAAATAATGAAATAATAATTAGTTGGAAAATCACTAAAAGCTACAGTTCATTCTAAAAGTCATTCATTAAAAATAAAAATTCATCCAACCACAAGCAGATGTCTGGGTGATATAATCTTCCTCACCTGTAACACTGACCAATCTNTGTTGAGTCTCCTTCTAAAAGTTCTTTAATTTTCTCTCTCACCACACAGTGAAGTAAAATCCCACACGATCTGGACGTCAGCCTCGAAATAGTGTATGCAGGCTTATTGGTTTTCAGTCTTACACACTTTGCATCTATCTTTTGCCTGATTAGCATCAGTTTACTTCTCATTAATACCAAGGTGGGTATAAAAGCTTCTCAGTTGCTTTTGTTTAGATAAAATACATCATAGAATGGTATCTGAGTTCTAATCAGAAGAAATCATCTAGTACAATTTTAAGGCTGAAAAGAGTGTATCTAGATATTTGAACTTTTGGCTAAGATTGTCCCTCTAGAGACACTGAAATCTTCAAATTGGTTGTACTTTGGTCACACTGTCGAGTGATTTTGCTTTCCTTTTTCTCATCTTGGATATTTATACACAGCTCAAGGAGCAGGTTTTATTTTAGGCTTGCTATTATCTTTCATNTAGCTTCCACTGAGTGAGATAAAATTTGTAAATTCTAGGCTGGAGAGATAACTCAGCATTTAAGAGCATTTGCTGTCTTACAAAGGACTTTATTTACTGCTTATAAAACCAGTTCCATGAGATATGACACTATCTTCTGGTTTCTGAGAACATCCACATACATGTGCACATACTTTCACACCTACAGACACATATGTACACATAATTAAAAATAAAATACATCTTCAATGAAAACAAGTTTTTGAATTTAAAAAAAAATGTCAGGGGGCCCTCTATGAACAAGGGACTACGAGATCATGATGGGAGGGTGTACAGAGATGGCCAGCCAAACTAGTGGAGACCCATAGCTGAGAAGCCCCCATGAGCCCTCATCCAGAGACTGATGGAAGCAGATGCAGAGAATCACAGCCGGGCACCAGGCAGAGCTCCAGGAGTCCAACTGATGAGAGAGAGGAGAGATTCTATGAACAAGAGACATTGATATCATGAAGCCAGCCAGGCTGGTGGAAATGCATGAACTGTGGACCAATATCTGTGAAGCCCCCATGGTGCTGGACTGGGCCCTCTGGAAGCTTGAGACAGTTGTTTGGCTTGAAGTGTTTGAGGGCCCCCAGGTAGTGGGATCAGGATCCGTCCCTGGTGCAGGGGCTGACATTTTGGAGCCCAGTGCCTGTGGTGGGACACCTTGGGCAGTCTTGGCGCAGGGAGGAGGGTCTTGTCCTGCCTTGGCTGAGACTGCCAGGCTCCGGAGACTATCCATGGGAGACCTTGTCTTGGACGAGGTGGGAATGGGAGGTGAGTTGAGAGGGGGAGCTAGTGGGGTGGGAAGAGGGAGGAGAGGGGGATCTGAGGTTGGTATGTAAAAGGAGTGGGAAATCTTTTTAAAAAAAAAAAAGCCAGGGAAAAAGTATGCGGCTCCAGTTTAGTCCATAATAAGAAAAGTATTTTTCACTATAGGTTCTACTGAAGGTTAGTCATTGATGATGGTGAGTAGTTCCTTAACTAAGCAGATGCACACATGTGAATTGTGTATGTGCACTGTAAACCTAGGATCCTGAAAGAGTTCATCTCCTAGGGCCTAGAATGTATCTAGCTACAGGTTCTTAGCCTATATAGTGGTTCCAGATACGGGTTCCATTTTGTAGAAGTAGCCTTAATTCGAATCAGAAAGTGACTGGTTACTCTGTGGTATGCATGTCACTCTTGTCTACAATGACTGATTCGTGGACTTAACAACAAAGTTGCAAGAATGAAGACACAATGGTATGACAGCGTGCCCAAGACCTGTGCAAGATCATGCTAAACAAAATCCCAACATAGAAGGGAGAGGTAGTGAACTTCACCCCTAACTAAATAGCCAATGATATTTAACAGTTGCTAGGAGAGGGAGAGTTAGTTTTCTTTAAGGACATAGTCCCTGGTAATAGAACATGCTTTAGTAGATGGTAAAATATAAAAGAGTATATAGACAGAAGTATTTTAACTGATGGGTTTAAAAAACTACGAAGACAAAAAATTGGTTGGATATGGAATAGAAGTGAATCTGGAAGGAGTTTAGAGAAAAGGGTTAATATGGCCAAAATACAATGTATAAAAATTAGAAGGCAATAAAATATGTATTAAGCTTTAATATATAAAATAAAATATAAAAAGAAGAAAAAGATATCCTAAAATACTAATGAACTAAATAAATGATAACCTCAAACCATCAACCCAGAAGTGTCAGTAAATGTGTACAATACTTTGAGTATTTGGTACATAGGTACAGAGGAGAATATGAAAAACATGCCACTTATTCATGATTACAATGACTTCTCATTTTCTTATTTGGCTTGACTTACTATGTACAAAGCAGTACAAAGTGATGTTAAGTTACTTTAAGAATTTTAAAAAAATCTTTTAAGAAGAATAAAACCACAATACCATCAAGCAAAATGGTCCTTTTCTTTAAAATGAATGTAGGTGTGGAAATTACTTCCATGAGAAGTCACACCAAGAGGATTAGATTAAAAGGGACATTATTTCTCCAGGAAGTAAGCAATTATTGTGAGTTCAAGGTCCTTTATAAAAACAAAAACTTCTCAGATCAAGCTTAGCACATACTATGTGTGATGGTTGAGAGTGGATCAGACCCTGTAGTTCAAGTGTGCGAAGTCTCTTTGTAAGTATTAGAATTTGATGAATGGAAATCTAGCTTATTCCATCCTTTTGCCTGCAAATTTCATGATGAGATTGTTTTTTCCCGCTGAGTAATACTCCATTGTACCACGTTTTCTTTATCCATTCTTCTTTTGAGGGGCAACTAGGTTGTTTCCAGGTTCTGTTACGAATAATGCTGCTAAACCTTGATGCAGCGGGGAGGAGCTTGGTCTTGCTTCAACTTGATATGCCATGCTTTGTGGATTCCCAGGGGAGACCTTAGCCCATCTGAATGAAGAGGGAGGAAGAGTAGCTGGGTGGTAGAACAGAGGTGGGTCGGGGGGGAGGGGATGGAAGGTGAGGAGGGAAGGGAAACTGTGGTTGGTATGTAAAATAAAGAAAAAAATGTTATGCATGAAAAAACCAAGAAAGGGAAAACATTTTTTTCCAAGATTATTTTTCTTCTCCTTTATTTGATGAAATCATAGGTGTCTTATAGTTATGACTTTAACAGATAAATAAATGCCTGGAAAAATCTTGGTTTTGACATCATGTTTGACCAAAGTCAGTTTATTACAAACCTGAATGAGAAAGCATAGTGCACTCAGTTACTGAAGGTGTGGAGACCTGGGGAGTGCTTCTTGTGGTGCAGAGTCAAACTATAGAATGAGACTTCCAATGTTCAATATCAGCTTCTTTGCCTGGGTGTGTGGAAGAATACTGTGGCTGTAGCAGTGTTGGGGGTCAGTCCATTTTCCTAAAGATGCCTTGGGATTTAGCCATGTGGAAGGAGCTAGTGAGTAGAGTGACAGAAAACCCTGAATGGGTATGTAGGGGAGCTGTGAGTATTAAGGTTAAGGTAAAAATAGAATGTGTTTGCTGCCTTTTTCAATGATTTTATTCCCTACGCACTCCCTCAAAAAAGGGAGGGGACTTGCTAGCGCTAATTCATATTGATTACATTTTCCTCACTTATCAGAAATGTAATTATGCAATACTAGTCATGAGCCTATAGAGTAAAGGTTATTCCTACAATGTATCAATTTTAAATAATTAATTTAAGACATTTTCCTCAATGTTCCCTGGACACGACATCACCTTAACTACTCATTCATCTGCTCTCCTAGGCTCAGCACCTCACGTTGCTGATAACTCCTCTGGTCTCCCACTGATTCCAGTTTTGATGAAGTGGCAAGAGTTCTCCCTAGATCCAAAAGCTGTGTGCTGGAAGGCTCTAGATAGGTACTGAGGGTGCTTCTCAAATGTATTTTCTTTATCCTGGTCTACGCCTTTGACATTGACACTTACTTAAAATAGTTTTCTTTCGGACTGGATACTCCAAAAAATCATTTCTTCTAATAATACTACCAGGAAAGGAAGGGAAACCGAAGGAAAAAGAACCAGGAGATACTATTAGCACTAATTTCTGCTGTGACATATGAAGTCCATAGTTCTCCCAACCCACCTGTTAACATTGCCTTCATATTTCTTTTTCTATAAGCTTGAATGCTGGCAGAAGAGAAAATGTCATTTCATTGTAATTCCAATATTTGTCTCATATTTTACCCTATTTCCTGGTAGGTCTAAGAGTAGAGGCAACCACTCTTTTCTGGTAAATGTTGTTTTATCTCCAATATTCAGTGTGAATCATTTATAGAATTTCAGTGAAAATAAATACATATCATCTGTACAAATTTTACAGTAACTTAATAAACTTGAAATTCTTTTAAATTTTACATTTTTAAATTTTTGATCAGTGAAAACATTTTTGTTGTATTGCAGAAGTTTAGTCATACCTTTGCCATGTGAAATTTGATAATACTAATAGAAATTCAAAATATCTTAGATTATTAAAGGAAAACTTTGAACAATCTCTCAGAATGTTAGGGAAGAAACATAGCTGGACACCACAAAATTCTGGAACCAGAAAATCAAATATCAGGAACTCAGGACACGGAGTCACTTGGAGCTATACAAACCTTCACTTTCATGCTTTCTGAACACATACTTCTAAAACTTACTTCTTTGAAGTTGTTGATGGTTTTAATGTAGTTCTGTGGGAATGCTGAAATGACATGGCTTCCCCAATTGTGGTCTGAAGTGGTTTCCCTATCAAAGCCCTCATCCCCGTTCTTCTTGAGTCAGTTCTAAGTTTGAAAGGGTAAAATGTAGTTTCTCAGAGTAAACAGACCATGGCATGTGTGCGTGTGTGCGTGTGTGTGTGTGTGTGTGTGTGTGTGTGTGTGAGAGAGAGAGAGAGAGAGAGAGAGAGAGAGACAGAGACAGAGACAGAGACAGAGACAGAGACACAGAGACAGAGAGATCACAAAGCTTAAGGTACTATGGGTCTTGCTGCTCTTTCAGTGGTTAATAACAGTGCAATCTCTGTCAAGATTGCTGACACATTGGCTAGAATATAGTGCAGCAATGAATTGGAAATGACTGGCAGAAAAATGTGTAATTAATTTCAGTTTGTTATTTTATGCTTGAAATAGAGCCACTAATTTATGTCACCTCATATTTTAGGTTTTATAATTTATGTTTAACACTAAATATACTGTGGATTCATTTGGCTGGAAGACATTTGATAAAAAATGAAAAATTTAACATCTAAAATAAATAAATAGCATGAATAATAAAAAAAGACAATGACAATAACTACCTAATACAAAGCTACCTCCTATTTTGAGGATTTTTTTAGTTTTGTAATTGCTCATTGGATAAATTATAATATAAATATTAATTATAACAATATAATTTTATATATGATGACACTGAAATCTCATCTAAAGTTTGATGTTTGAATAGTTTACAGTTGTTCTTCTTGGGAAAATAGATGACATTGCAATGTGTGTGTTTGTATGTGTACATATGTGGAGTTCGTGTATACGTGCAGAATTAAATCCTGTAATTTTTTATCACTATATGTTCTATTTTGCAATATAATTATAAACTATTTCAGTTAGTAATGAAAAACAATTCAAAGACCTGTTTAATTCATTAAATACTGAAATATGGAGAATATTTAGACAAGCTAGCAATAGAGATAATGACTTAGACATAGTTGGTTAGTAAAGTTAACAAGCACCTGGAAAAACTAAAATCATAGGTAATCACTACCTCACAAAAATCAAAGAAACTGAAAAATATCTTGTTCTCCATCATATGTTTTATGTAATATTCCTTAATGAAGGCAATTTTTCTAAATCTATGCATTTAGTTTAAGGCTAGAGGCATTGAATGATGTCTTCTGCAGGGATCTGGACAGAACCAGAGGGACATAGAAGCATTCACAAAGTTCATGTGCAATTTAAAGACAGCATAAGCTAACTCTAACTTCTGGAGTGATTGAACCAACCTATGTAATTTAGAAACCAGCAAACCTGAAAAACAAAAAGCTGGTGCTCATTTGTCATCTCGCTATGCAGAGCATAATGTTATATTCCTAATCAATTGCTATCATGGATGCTGGAATTTGTGAATGTCGTTCACAGAGGCATCAATAACAGAATGGCTCTCAGTGAGTAGGAAAGTAACACCAAAGTAGGATACCATTCAAAATGACAGTGTAGCTGCGAGGCTGTCTGCTTCCAATCAGTAGTGTTTTCTAACTCTTCACAGAAGGATCTCCTTGGTGTTTATATATTTAGATTTTTGGTCAACACCAACACTACCAGATTGTACATATATAGACTAATTGGTTGAGTTTTCTATACATTTTGTTTTGCACTGTAAGGATAGCATATTTCATTCTGCATTCATGTATTTGTACAATATTTCTAATTTGGTTTGATTTAATATTTGGGTACAGATTTCCCAAATACAAGGGTACATAAAATAGTTATACATCAAATACCTTTAACTCCTAGGACACAGGTTTAATGGCTAAATAATTTATCACTGAGCCTTGCTGTTTCAGGTTAGGGGAATTTAGCTGTTTCAGAGGAGGCGGCAGTCATTCTGTAATGGTACTTCAAGCTAGATGAAGGGTGGAGAGAGACAAAAGTACAGAGTCCAAGAGGAGCTGACCAATTTTGGAAAATGGGGCACAGAAAGATGGCTAAAAGGATCAAGACCATTAGTGTTGCAATAATAGGACTCAGTTTCACAAGAGATAGGTAGAATCTAAAGCCATTACTCTGAGTTTATGCAGTTAAGTTTTCTAGAGTTTATGAGCTACACACACACAAAAAAANATTTGCCTCCAGAGAGTTAAAAATCTAAGGTACATAAACATCCCAAAATTATGTTCAAGTTTTACATCAGTTTGCAGTATTTTTATGCAGTGCCGATTCTTTAAATAGCAAGTTGAGGAGGATTACTCAAAAATTTTTCAACATGTATCTTTATCAAATAATGGAGTAATAACTCATGAAACTTGGAGAATTTCCTTTAAAAATAGGGAGAAATAATTGCTGATAATGAGGAAAATGGATACATCACTGATTCTCTACAGAAGCCTTAGTATTTTGCATCATATATTAGCTCTATTTTATTTTTTTTCCTTTCTTTTTTTATTAAAAGATTTTCTATTTATTTTACACACCAACCCTGTTCAAAAGTCACTTATTAGTAAATGTACTGAGTTGGAGGAACTGTAGTCTTTTGAGTATCAGTGGATATAGTCTCCAAAGAGACCTATTGATTTCTAATAAAGCCTAACTTCCATTTACAGCTTCCACAGTTGGAATAATATTTATGCACATTATTCAGTTTGGTATGGGATAACACTGAGACTTTTTCTGAAGTTGCTGTTCAAACAGTTGATATTTGTTTCTTTGGGATAAATAGATGATACTGTGTGTATGGTGTGTGTGCAGTTTCAAAACCTGTAATTTCTGTAATATTTCCATCAAAATAGTTGTTCACAGCTTCTCTTCTTAAAAACCCTCAAACAGAAAGCTTTCTTTTAATCTGGAGTATAACTCAAAATGAAATAAAAATATCTATGCTTAAGTTTAACGTGTAGTGTTAAAAGGTTGTGAGGGGAAGTTTGATGTGGACCAGTGGTTGTCAACGTGTGGGTTGTGACCAAATTGGGGGATCAAATAATCTTTTCAGAGNGGTCACATATCAGATATTCTGTATATCACATATTTACATAATGATTCATGAAAGTATTNAAATTCCAGTAATGAAGTAACAATAAAATAATTTTATGATTGGGGGTTGCCACAACATGAGGAACTGTACTAAAAGGTCACAGCATTAGGAAGGTTGAGAGTCACTGATATAGACTATGAAAACTATGGAATACTTTTCTCNTCAGGCTAAAAATGTAGCAAATCTTCAGGTGATGAATTACTTCATGAATTAATGTTACAAATCTCAATATGCTAACTTTATTTTTTTAAGCTANTGAGTGTAAAAAAGAAATAATTCCTATCTTTTCCACATGGTAATTTTATGGTGAATCACAGAAAAACAGTTTCAGAGTTTCTAAGGAAAGGATTTGGGTAACAGCTAAGGAAATGATGCAGTTTAGTCTTGTGCTAAATTAACAACGTGGGAACACTATAAAGTGTTATTGTTGATTAGAGAAGGAAATAGGGTCATGACTATTTATAGAAATATACAGGCTCACACAGAACACATTTAAAAGTTAAATGATGTATATAGGATCACCGAATTATTGATCCAGGTTTAACCTCTTAGCATCTCAAGCACATTTCCCTTGAGTGTTCTTGGGGCTCTCAGTAAACATGCTAGGTGTTACAGAGTGCTTCAGCTTTCCAAACCGCTCAATTTTGGTTTTAAATATTTTTCACTGTTAGAAAATATCTCCCAGCCAGGCGGTGGTGGTGCATGCCTCTAATCCCAGCACTTGGGAGGCAGAAGCAGGCGGATCTCAGTGAGTTCGAGGCCAGCCTGGTCTAAAAAGCAAGTTCCA
>LZPO01045733.1:0-24236 GCA_001675575.1 Neotoma lepida | reverse complement strand
CAAAGTATTGCCCCAGTGTCCTACAGAGGCAGGAGCTGGAGGGAAAAGGGTGTAGGCAGTCAAGAAAGAAAAAATAATAGTTTATTTTATTTATTTATTTATTTATTTATTTATTTATTTATTTATTTATTTTGCAAAGTGTCAATCTATATCCTATAAGAAGAGGTTGGTCTCTGGAAATCTGACACTGGAAAGAATGACTTGGAGGGGGTTGAGGGAAGGAGGGACAATAATTTAAGGTAAGCCAGTTAGTTGTTCCAATCCCTGCCTTTAACTTAGAACTCTTGTGAATTGGTTTAATGGACATTATTAGTGTTTTTTTCTTTTGAGTTTCAAAACAAACCCTAAATCTCATTTAATCTAATACTAAATAAGAACAACTTCTGGTTATCATTCAGGTTTGTTGATCTACTTATTTGTACTGGGGACTGAACCCAGGGTCTCAGGCACTGTTAAGCACCTACTGTACCATGGAGCTGCATCTCCAGCCCCACTCAGGTGGAAAGGACTGTATCTCTGTGGGGCTGGGTAGATGGTTTGGTGCATGTCATGCAAGCATGAGAACCTGAGTGTGATGCCCAGCCAGTGCTTGTAAACCCAGTGCTTAAGGGATGGAGATGGGTGGATTCTTGACTCACTGGCTAGCCAGCCAGTCTAGCCCCATTGTCAAGATTCAGATCAGTGAAGAGACCCTGTCTCAAAAAAGTAAAGGTAGAGAGAGAAGGGGGGAGGAAGAGAGAGAGAGAAAGAGGGGGAGAGAGAAAGAGGGAGAGAGACTGATGTTGAATTGTTGAATTCTGGCATACTTACACACAAGTTTGCAAAGTATACACACATAAACACAGGAATACATCCAGACCAACAAATCTGTATACTACATATACAATGTTTCATACAAAATTTGTTTAAAACATCCATTGTGTCACATAATTTTGTGCATTCAATTGGTACCAAAAATTAGCACTTTAATAAAAAAGAATGAACAAGAGTTTCAATGGAAAAAAGTCCTCTCCAATAAATGTCAGTCCGGCCTCTGGCTCACCACGTTCAGCAGTGTTAGCCACCTTGTATTGTTTTAAGTTATACAAATTAAAATGCCTCCTCATTTCTATGATAAATGTGTGATTTTCACTTGTTGCCACCTAATCAGTGTTCACTGCCTGCTGTCATCTCTGCCTTGGGCCTGGATGCAGCTAGGGAGATTTTCTTCAGCTTGACAATGTGTTAGGACCAAGAAGTAAAATTTACACATGATGGCTGTATTTGTACAGAAACTGTATCATTAAAGGTAGAAAAGTGTCAGGCTTGGTGGCACATGCCTTAAATCTCAGCACTCAGGAGGCAGAAGCAGGCAGATCTTTGTGAGTCAGAGGCCAGCCTGGTCTACATAGCAAGTTCTCAGAAAGTTAGAGCTACATAGGTAACTTGTCAAAAAAAAAAACAGTAGAAAAGTAGGAAATGGCAACTGTGGTATTTATATGTATAATTATAGATAATAAACTATTTGAGGGGATTAAAACAAAAATAAGAATCAGAAAAATCATTTCAAAGGAGTAAATAGACTACAGATATGGTTTAATTATTAAAATTTACCTTTGAGGATGAAGGGAATAAAGCAAATATTATAGACCTTGACTTGTTCGAAACGTGTATATATGGACATATATATGTATATATGGACATATATATGCAACACATATACACATATATACATATATGTCCATTCTTGTGGAGACACCTTGCTCTTATTGTAAAACATTTTTCTTATGAATAGTAGATAGATAAAAAATAATGAATGAGAATTTAACTTATGTTTTCAAAACATGAAGCAGTTTACCACAGTTCATTATTCAACTTTCAGAAAATGTGGTGCAAAATTTATCTTAATCTTTAGGAGTGAAACATTCTTACATATTTGGGGTGGGTGAAAATCATTATGTTTTTGTCAAAAGCTACTGAAGTTCACAACTTACAATGAACCTTATTGTAAGCTATAGGCGCCAGCTAATACTAATATGCCGCTGTTCATTTATCAATGATAAAGAAGGTGTGCCACAGACATGGAATATTACTAGTAGGGGACACTGTGGGGAAGGCTGGATATGTGTGTATCTCTGTAATTCCAGCTTTTCTGTCAGCATGAAACTGGTATGAAGAGTCAGTTTTACTTTTTAAAGTTTTATTTTTATTATTTTTAATTATGAATATGCATTTCTATGGGGGTGAAGGGACATGTGCACTGGAGTGGAAGTGCCCATGGAAGTCAGAGGCATCAAGATGCCCCAGAACTGTAGTTCCAGGTAGTTGTAAGCAAAGCACTGTGGGTTCTGTGGACTGAATGAGGTCTTCTAAGAGCAGGAAGCTCTCTTCACTGCTGAGCCATCTTGCTAGTCTCCCAGCTTATTTTTAACAAAATCTTTAGTATAGATGATGGCCTAACCTTCCCCATTATAAGAATCATGCCAGGCAAGGACAGTTGTGAATGTCCCCAGAACCATCCCAGCATTCCAGTGAAGCATGTCTATCTGGCATCACTAAGAGCTGGATAATACAACTGATGAGTAATTTATATAATATCAAGTTGCTGTTTGATAAACGTCATAACAGTTTATCAGACAAATGGAATAAAATTGAAATTCTATTGTTTTATTAACAATCAAGGATTTAACATGAAAATTTTTTCTGATCACTTTCTCACCCATATACTGAAATATTAATTTTACTGAATGGCTCAGAAAAAACTAGAAACTGTGGGATTGAAGCATGAGAGAAAAGGAAATGCATTAATTTAGGTAAAGGAAAGCCTAAGTTTGGCACCAAAGATTAATCAAACTTAATAAGTTTGGCTACACACATCATAACACTAAGCAGGAAAATGTAATTAGACCACTGTATAGTTTTCATGCATAACAGGGAGTTACTGCATTCTAGCCTATATAAAACTTTGTAAACATGATTAATACGAAATTAAACACTAGGGAAATAATTATTTTAAAGTATTTTTTTCTCTTCAAGCCATACCTCACGTTAATGGTAACCATAAAGCCATAATATCCTTATAAAGTATGAACAGGAAACCACAGATTGTATGTATTAAATGTATTAGGAGTTAATGGTCCCACATAAATGCAAATACAAATGTATAAATATTCACATGTGGTTTACAGTTTTTGTTCAAGAAAAACATCACATCATATTTAGAAGCAATTATAAGAGAATATTCTAAAATATTTTCATGCTTAAATATGCTTTTTGAATTTTTGTTAGTTTTTTTCTACTTTAATTGCTACTTTTGAAGGCCTGTTAGGAAAACAAGACATTGATTCTCAGTGAAGGCTATAATATTTCCTCAAACAAATGCAATACAATTCATTATTTAAAATGAATTGTATCATATAAAAATCCCATTATTTTATGAATAGCCTTAGCTTAGACTTGACTTGAAAACTTTTTCTGACATCTCCACCACCTGTATCTTAAAGTGTTAATTTCACTGAAGTGCTCAGACAAAACCTGAAATGTCCGGAACTTCCCCTGCATGGGTGGAGAACGCTATCTATTAATGACGTATGCATCTGTGAATGGAAACAGGAGAATGAGGAAAAGTGGGTGGAGAAGTCACATCGCCATTTTGCATTGCTTGAATACACAGCTTGCAAGGCAGAATGCTTCCCAAGACACATGTCTCCTAGTAAATCTGAAAAGGTTGTTACAAATTCTTCTTGCCACCCTAGGACATTCCAAAAGGTTAATTTGAGATTTTTTTTTTTCTTAACAGTACAGTAGCACTTCCAGGAAGTATTAGTCCTCTGGATGGATGCATTCATGATGAGGTAAATTGGGAGACACTTTAGGAATGGCCGTGGATTGCTGGAAAATCTCATTACATTTTCTTTAAACATAAAACTATGTAAAGAAAAATAAAACGTGGAATTTAGGCAATACATTAAAAAATATTTAATACACATGAATCTTCTAATGGAAGTTTTTTCCCCCTAAGATAGAGTTTCTCTGTGTACCAGCCCTTGGCTGTCCTGGAACTGGCTTTTTAGACCAGGCTGGACTTAAAACTCACAAAGACCTGACTCTCGAGTGTTGGGATTAAAGGTGTGCGCCACTACTGCCCTGCCAGGAAGTATGTTTTTTTCAAAGCTCTCAAATGATACTTGGAGTTTATGTTCATAAAATCCCCTTTATTGTAACATGTTTTATGACTGAAATATCAATTTATTCATTGCCACCAAGTAAAATCATCTACAAAAGCTGGTGTTGACACCAGTACAGTGTTTTATTTTTTTCTGTTGAGAAGCCCTGTTCTGTCATAGGCCATAAGGGATGAGTTTATTCAACTTCACATTTCTCCTTTTCCTCACCCTGGCAAATGCTACACCAGTATTCCTTATGGTTTTTGAAGAATTTTCCCTGAGGATTTCAGAACACTGAGTGAAGCACTACCTCAGGCACTCACAACTATCGTTCTCCTGGGCTTAATAATTTCTCCCTGGGATTTAAAGCATAACACCTCCTAAGAACCGCAAGTCAACTTGATCCTCTTCTGAATGCTGGATTTTTGCTTCAAAATTATGTGCCTTCTGTGTGCAATGTTTTTTACAGGCCTTCGCAGCTTTCAGTTAAGTTCATTCAGGTGCTCCGAATGCCAGGCTACGTTTCCAAGCGAATGACTCTCCTTCAACAAATCTCCAGAGAATAACATTTAAACACACCATTGGGGTGGCGGCGGGGGGTGGGGTATATGTGTGTGTTCTCCTAGGGTAATTTGTGCACTTTCATGTATATCAGTTTCAGGGTACCCCCAAACCCTTATCTTTGCATAAAGTGCAACCACTTAGTTTCCATTTTCTTATAAATTTATGGGGAAATAAAATTAATGAGCAAACTTTTAGGAACAAGAGATTTTAATGGGACTAACTGTTAATCTTAAAGTACACTAAGAAGGAAGGAATGAAACCAAATGAATAGAGGAGGAAGTGAGAGAGGGGGATAAGGAATTGAAACGAAACGAATGATTCTGAAAGCTGAACCAATCATGAGATGATGAAACTCAAGCGCATCTTGTTTTAGAACTAAAGAGTAGACTATATAAGTATACTTAATTTCAAAGTAAATTAAGGTGAAATATTAACAGAAATCCATCAATTCTAAGGTAATGATCAGGTTACCTTGTAGGATTTGGTGGGAAAAATAAGAATGCTTGGTTCCTCCTCCACCAGCACCCTTTGTAGTGGAAGGGTAGGGGTGTTGTATGAGAGACATGCCCTGCAATCGGCCATACATGTCTTCCTTAAAACACAGCTGATTGCCTAGATAGACAGCTCAGTCAGTCAAGGCTTGCTCTGCAAGCATGCCGACCTGAAATCAAATCCCTAGAATCCACTGAAGGGCAGCTGTGCCAGCAGGAGCCTATAACCCTAGTGCCAGGGAACAGCAGCAAAGCCCCAGAGCTCAGTGGCCAGTAAGTCTAGTCAATAGTGAATGGCAGCATTTGAGAGAACCTGGCTTTCAAAATAGGGTGGGAAGAAATAAAGGAAGACACTTGACATGGAACTTTGACCCCCATATACATCTACCTAAATGTACATATGTACCCACATAATAAAAATATAANTTTTCAACTGCAAGAAGGTTTGGGAGACACCATAAAGGAGTATTCAAAATATAAATTCAGCTCTTTTTATCATAAAATGGTTAATGTTACTAGAATGTCTAAGGGCAGCTGAAAACCAATTTGAAATCATTATTCTATTGCCTAGCCACTGTCTTATTCACTGGGGATGGGATTCTAATGATTAAAGCCATTAAACTTCACTTACGAGTAATACTGTTGGACAATAAACAGCTTTATCAAAAAGCTAGAAACCTGGCTTGAGTGAAACTTCAAATTATAGAGATGCAGTCATATGCTGATAACCCAACCTAGGGCTTGGACATGCTGTGTTTGGGTCAAGCTGCACATTCCACAAAGTCAGTCCATGCTCTAATTAGTCTGCCTCCCATGGTAGGCCAAGGAAGAAACCCAAGGCTCTAGTGTGCTCAGAAAGCAACACTAGTGACCTTTATCTTTGTCCTCTAATGTTCATTTACCTCTCTCTAGTCCATCAGAGGGTAGAGGTGATTTGGATCAAAAGGCAACCAACTAAGAAATTGTGGTACCAATCTTTGGAAAATGGTGATAAGTGCTATTACAGAGAGCCTTCTCTGAACCATATAGGGATGGCAGAGATGACAAGGACAAGTGTACAGTGTCCTCCTTAGGACATCCACAGCCTGAGATACAGTCCTTCCACCTAGAGATCATCCTGGCCATAGTATATGATTCAGTGGGGACAGGCTTTTGCCACCAGGCCTTAGCACCCAAGTTCAAGTTCAAGAGCCTATGTGGGAAGGAGAAAGCTGACCTCTGACCTCTACACACTTGCCTCAGTGGCTGCACTCACATACACATACACATGCACACAATAAATCCAGTAACAGTTAAATTAAAAGTTTAAAGATGATTGTCCTGCAGGTACTTGAGAGTTGCTCTCTATGCACATGGTGCTCCCTGCTGAATACCATGGGGGGAGGGGCAGTGACATTCAGTAGAGATACAACATGAGCCGTTTCTGTTGTCTGCCTACTGACGTAACATAAACATAAACATACAACAAGGTCCTTTCAGATGCAGCACAAATGATCAAGAGCATGACTGCTCTTGCAGAGGACCTGAGTTTCGTTCTAAAGCACCATATTGGGTTGCTCAGGACTTCTGTTTAACTCCAGCTCCAGCATACAAAACGCCCCCTCTGGCCTCTGCAGGTACTGCACTCATGTGCACAGAGCCACACACATATACACAATTAAAAATGAAATATATCTTAGAGAGGGAAGAAACTTAAATTGATGGCACTCCACATAGGGTGTGGTGACACAATACTCAGTGATTTCTAAGGCATTCTACCCTTGTAGACATCCAGAATTCTAACACATGCCTCTCTTGACATCAGACAATCTAGGAATTGGAGTAACACATATCTCTTCCTAGCAGGGTTATTTGGGAATTGTTCCCCTCTTCCCCTGCTGGCACAATTACGAAAGAACATGTCAGAGAGAGGTTAAGACAGAATCAAAGCAGGAATGAGGGAGCCAGTGACCATCTTGGGAGGAGCTGCTGGAGAGTCAGACTACACACAATCAATTGTGCAGGCATGAGGAATCTGCATGGGCAAGGGAGCTCAGGAAACCTGTATGAATATTGTTGCAATCCGTGCTAGCCCACCATGTCACAAGAATGTAATAAACCAGAATCAACCCTATGGTAGGTAGCACTCAAATAATTAAAATATTTAAAAGTTTCTAAACATCTTGATATTTCTCCACCAAAAAAAAGTTTTCCTGTGGTGTCCTAAAATGTTACAAAATCTATGAGGAAAAGCTTTATTTTTTCTTTTCTCAGCTAAGGCAAATCATGTAATATTAAATAACATCTGTATATAAGTTAACAAGTGTAAAAGAAGAGAATGAAGCCCCATGGTATTCTGGGGAAGGAAACTGAAAAAAAAATCTAAACTGCAGCATGGATGCTACAGAAATAATTATGAGATCGAAATATGAAATCTAGGTTTCTGGTGGTTTAATGATGTTATGCATACATTGTTATGTGTTAAACAATTGGAAAGGCAGCAGGATTCCTGCCCTCTCCCTTCTATGCATCTTAGTGACTCAAGAGATGGTAAGCATAACTCTTGGCTTCACTGATGCTCTTTCCTCCTGCCAAGACATTATATGAAACCCTTTTTGTGACAAATCAAGCTACAAATCTATATACTTTCCAGTGTTCAACTAGGTTTCTCCAGTCTCTTCTCTGTCGCCTTCCTTTTTCCCTAACCCCTCCTCAACATGTTCATTAAAAAAGTACATTAAAATATCACTTCCTCTAACTAAATCACATGCAAAGAGTATGGATCCTAGCCTCTGAAACAATGCAGTTCAGCTAACTCCATATTTCAGGCTACTTAGGTTGACAAATAATTTTATTTTTTATAATATGTTTTTAATCAGAAGTGAAAGAAAAAAAAAAAAGAAAGATCCAGTATAAACTTTACTGTCTTCAAGTGCACCACAAGAAGATAACATTTCGACTAAACCTAAATCTCAATCAGTTTCAACAATGCGGCCTCAACATGTGGCATGAAAACAGATAAGGGAAAATGTGTCCCCAGAGTGCAGCACTCAGAGGTACAGCAAGAAACAAAAATGGTTAAGTTTTTCATGAAACTTGGATAAAAGGAAGAGACATAAAGAACAAACTGCTCATTAGGAAACTTTGAAAAAGGACACTATATCAACAGACAGCAAAACCACTGAAAAATATCATTTCATTCCAGACAGTGAAGTTCGAAAATAAATGTTTATTCCTTTACTTGATCGTAGGAGGAAAAAAAGTATGATCATGTATGAAGAACTACTAATTCTACAACAGAGCTCTTGAAAATTTGTCATGATATGAAACTCATTTTAAAAGCCAAATTCCCAATTTCTACTGCTAATCTACCAAAAAGGCATAGAGACTCAGGAGGGGCCGGAAGAACCTTGCTAAGTTGAACTATTCATGGAAAGGCAATAAACTTTCACCAAAGTAACAGCAGAGTCATTGCACTTAAAGTTGTCTCTGCTTTCTGAATATTATCAAGATGATATATATATTAAGTATTTAATACATAAATTCTACAACAAATTCAGAAATACTACTTAAGGCAATGACATAAAACTCCTAAACTGCTAACAGAACAAGTAGTGAAAAAATGTACAAACTTAAATGTAACATCAAGAGCTGAACATAAATTTATTAATGCATTAATAATTATTATTAGCTAAGAAATATCAAACAACTTGGAACATACAGCCTCGTGCTACATTTATATGACTGTTTGTGTTTGCCTCATTCTAGCTTTCTATAGAACTATTGCATAAGTTCTAGGAAGTGTCTGTGATACTAGAATGCATTGTTCCAACACCTAATGGGACAATATTGCTCATAGCTAGCTTGAATCATTCCAGCGTAACATACACACAAGGAATATAAGGGCTTGCCATCTATAGTGCATAGTAAGAACTGGCATAAATGTTTAGTATATTACTATCATCATCATAAAAGCTTACTTTAAATAAAGTGAGTTTATATACATGTACAAATACTTGAGTTGTGTTCTTTTCAATGCCAGTTAATTACATTTAGAAATTATAAGATGTTTACTAAATTTAATATGGTATCCTATAACAGCATTTATGTCATTGCTAGAAGAGAGAGAGAGAGAGAGAGAGAGAGAGAGAGAGAGAGAGAGAGAGAGAAAGAAAGAAAGAAAACGAAAGAACCTGTATGTCTCCTACTTTTTTGCTACCCAAAATAGACACATACATCTTCAAACACACCAACTCAGCAATTTCAAAAGCTGTTACTTCAAAAGTCTGATGCTTCTATTGGTGATGACAAGTCCTCTCTTCATTGCTGGGGTGACATTTCCTCTTGAGGCTATGACTGTACCATGCTCATTAATTACATCAATGTGAATGGGATTACGTGTCATACCCTATAGCGAGCATTATGG
Organism: Neotoma lepida; assembly: GCA_001675575.1. Lineage (NCBI taxonomy): Eukaryota > Metazoa > Chordata > Mammalia > Rodentia > Cricetidae > Neotoma > Neotoma lepida. The sequence goes on along the minus strand of LZPO01045733.1, from coordinate 14,631 downwards.
TCATCTCCGCATCCTCCTCTGCACCCTGTGTTGAATCTGGATGTCTTAGAGATACTCTGCTGCTAGAGTAGTCCCACTCTACCCCGAATGCTCATGTGGTAGGGAGCCTGGCTTTTAGGTGTATGAATGAAGGATTCAAGCATCTCTAAGTACTACAGTGATAAGGATTTTCCATATTTAGTAACTCTACTTAAACACACAAGCACGCATTCTGGGAGTTTTATTGCATCACCTAAGATGATGTCAAGGCAAGCATCCCACACACAGGTAATCTGCTTCTGATGTACCACTTCCCACTCTCTATGCATTAACTGCTTTTACCTGCTAAGCTACCTTTTTGACTCCAAATCTTTTTTTCAAACCAGCATTGGATTATTAATTTCTAGAAGCATGTAATAAAGGAAGGCACAGATGTGGAATAAGTGAGTCCAAAGACACAATGAAAAACAATAGAGCACGAGGTATTTTAAAAACTAAAGGAGGAAATGGAGGAGAGGGGCGAAGAGGAGACAGCTGCAGTGGCTAGTCAGACTGAATAGATATGAATATGAATATCTGTGGACCAGAAATAATGGACAAGTATGATGTGTCACCAGGATTCAGTTGCCATCAGGGACAACTGAAAGTTCAGCCTCAATAGGCTTAGTAAAGGGACATGTGAGGTGTAGAGGGCAGAGGCAGAGGCAGGGTAGAGAAGCTAGCATGAAATCTGAATACGAAGAATGGGGCAGAGGCTGAGCTTGGCTTGGGGTAACGACAGAATGAGTGATGAGAACAAAACTCTCAGCACAGTGAGCCCCCAAACCCAATCACAAGGCACTCCGAAGCCAGAGGTCAGCCAGCAAATCAGCACAGTCTCTAAAGCTCTCCAGGTAAGCCTGACTCCAGGGAGCACTCTGGTGTTTCTCCATCTCCTTCTGGGCCTTGGGATTTATCCAAAGGCCTTCCTTCCTCACACCTTCACCAGCCCTCAGGGTTGAAACATCACTGTTTTAAGTAACAAGATGAATCTTGAACATTTATGACCAGACTTTGGCCACTACAGTAAGATCCAACTACCTCCTTGAAATTTCCTCATAGGTGTGTAACAGGTAACTGAAATTGAACAAAAGCAAAACAAAACAAAACAAAACAAAAACAACAAACAAAACAAAACAAAACAAAACAAAAACAAAAACAAAAAACCCTGTAAGCCCAGCCCTACCCTTTCACCCAAGTACTTGGGCCACATTCTGAGTCAAATCTGACTCCTGTCTTATACTGAATGCATTTGTTCTGTTTCCAAATCATATCAGCTCCACCTTCAAAACACATTTCCTATTCGGCCACTTGTTATCACCTCCCAGCTACCATCTTACTATTGTTTGTTATCTGGGATAAGTCACAGNCCAAGCCCATTTCACTCATCNAAACACCTGTACTTTCCTTTTAAACCTGTAAGGTGGCTCATATTCAAATGGTTCCCACTTTACCTAGAGCAAAATCCTTAGCAAAGCCTATGGTCCAGGCACCTCATCCTGCCTCCTTCTTCTAGCTCACTAGGTCTCTCCACTAGTCAGAAAAAAATCTAGGATTTGTTGTCAAGGCAAGCTGGTTCTTACTTTGGGTATTTTATGCATATTTGAATTATGCATAATAATAAGAGTGCAGAGGAAAGAACAGAAGGCAAGAAAACTGGAGAAACCAAGCAGGGGGTGTAAGCAGCTGTGTGAGAAAGAAGAGTCCTTGGTTCATTCTCATCTTCCATAGCTGCATGGTTAAAATGATCTATCCTCTGCCTCCATCTACTTCGTTTCTTTTCTTTAGTGACATGGCTATTTAATAGATGATTAGAGTTGAGTTTCTAGTCCAACCAGCGGATAAACACGACTTACTAGCTGGTTTGGGCAGAAAGGACTGAATACCGCAGCACTTAGCCATGATGCTGCTGCAGCCGACTCAGGCTCTGATTGTGCCACATACCTTCTCAGGCTACACTGCTTCTACGGAACCTCATAAAGCCAACGACAATGGTCTGGTGCTGGGTTGGTGTACACTAATGCAAGTGACAATCTATTTTAGATAAGCACAAGTAAGCCCGTTGTTTCATCTGTCATTGGTCACCCTGCCTCCATGGAACATGTATGAGACACAGCATAAGGAGACAAAGGGTAAAAACAGATATTGCCCTTATTGTCCCAGATTAAATAGTGGTTATGAATGTAGTACATTAACTCATTTTTTTGTATATGCAACTCTCTTATCTACCTTTGTGCAAAAGTGAAGCATTTAACAAATGAAGTCATCAAATATCACTCCCATTACTAATGCTTCTGAGTCAGGAGTTGGGAGTTAGAATGTTTGCAATACAGCATCTCTTCTGGATATGACCTATAGCCTTTCCATTCCTTCAGGTTATGTGTGTACTTGTATATTCACACAGTTTTCCTACCATTCCACATAGGCAAGTGTGTGACACATACAGTATTGAAAGTGGCATGTGCTCAAGATTTTGGTGGCATCCTGGGAAACACCTACTGCATCTAGGTACCAAGGCAAACAAAGTAAAAGCAACCAAATATAAATTTATCTGCCAAGGTCCCCAGTCATCAAGAGTTTCGATTTAGGATTGGAAGATCTTTAATAACTAAGTAAAGCTTAACAAAAGTGTTTGCAAAATATTTAAAGAGAGAGAGATCACTGAAGATGGAAAAATCTATCAAGTGGCTTTGGATGTTATCCAAGAAGGGGACAAGTTAGGGGACCATTTCAGCAAGAGGGCATGGTAAGGAGGCAGGGCCAGTACATCCACAATGGCTTGATAGAAAAGGCAGTGCTGGACCCTCACCCCTGTTCTTCATTTAGTGCTTTTGGGAAAGATGGGAACTGGGAAAGGATTTTCTCCCTTGGGGAGATTTGTTTAGAACAGTGTTTTAAAGATACATTATCTTTATGGGGATGGGGTTTTATGGACTGAAGTGTCTTACTGAGAAAAGCAACCTCCAGGTAGGCTGAAATCCATCAGACTAAAAGGAAAAATGTCAACAGAGGTGAAAACTGCAGCACTGGTTATGGATGTGTGTGTGTGTGTGTGTGTGTGTGTGTGTGTGTGTGTGCGCACATGTGCATGTAAGCAAATAACATACTCATCTGACAGGAAGATTGAGATAATGCTCAAATGCTACTGCAGTTTGTCCAAATGGCTTTAGCATTGTGTCTCTCCCATGTCCTATGGGTTTGAACTATTAATACAAGGAACATCATTAATGGTACCTTTTAAACCAAGGAATTATTCAAAAATACACAATATAATATGCAAGATGTGATTATGAAGACATGAGATTGATTTCATGAGTCAGAGAGAAAAATAAGATTCATTATATAACAATCACGCCTTGTATAAATTATAGTCCAGCCAACAGGGACACTAAATATGCACTTTAATTTGGATTACAGTACAAAAGTAACTTCACTATCTAATGAGATGAATTATTAATCAATTCTAAAAGATACTTTTAAAAAGCCCTGCTTGAATAAAGGCCAACTCTAATCTCATGTATTTTACAAGTAATCTTCAATAAGTCATTATCATTTTATTCTCAATTAAACCACACCCTTGAGTAGGACACTTTTTTTAAGTTAAAAGTTGTATCAAGGCTGGTGGTGCAGGCCTGTAATCTCAGCTATTTGAGAGAATGAGGCATAAGGATTGCAAGCTCAAGGGCTCCCTGGGATACAAGAGTGAGTTCAAGGCCAGCCTGGGCAACTTAGTAAGGCAATGTCTCAAAAGTGAAAGGTGCAAAGAGAGCTGGGGTCATAACTTAGTATTGCTTACGTATCTCCAGGAGGCCCTGGATTCAAACCCTAGTACCACAGGAGAAACAAAAGGAACAACTTGAATCAGTAATGAAATTTTTGCAATTTTATTCTGTTGGGTGGAGAAAAATTTAAAAAGCAATATGTTGTAAGAAAGTGAGTCCAAGCCGGGCAGTGGTGGCGCACGCCTTTAATCCCAGCACTCGGGAGACAGAGGCAGGCGGATCTCCATGAGTTCGAGGCCAGCCTGGGCTACAAAGTGAGTTCCAGGAAAGGCGCCAAAGCTACACAGAGAAACCCCTGTCTCTTATACACATCTAGATGTGTATAAGAGACAGCCATAGGACCTACATAGTAGGAGAGAACTAACTCCTAAAAGTTAAGTTGTTCTCTGACCTCCACGCAGAAACACACACACACACACACACACACACACACACACACACACACACACGAGAATAATGACAATAAGGATAACAATAATCAACAGAAAGGAAGTCATCCCTTTGGATATTCATTGCTTGACATGTAATTGGAGGGAGTCTCAGTGGATCATGATTCTGCTGACACCATGCACAGCATGAAACATCTATATACTCACTCTCTGGAAGTCTATGTTTTAACAAGTTCCTAAACTAACAGCTCCACTGAAATCTGAGCTCAAATTTTGCTTGCTTTATTGCAGTTGATCAGGCCCTATGAAGTACACAGTGGCTTCTCTGGGACAAAAAAGCAATAAGGCTGAAGAGAAGCTCATTCAGTAGAGAGTGCTTGTTATGCAAGCATGAGGACCTGGCTTTGACCACTAGCACTCATGTAAAAAGCTGAGCACAGTATCTAACGCCCATAACGCCAGTGCTTGGGGGTGGGAAGACAGAAGGAACTCCTTGGCTAGCCAGCATAGCCTTTTTGGTGAGCCCCAGTCCCAAAGAGAGAAGCTGTCCCAAAAGGCAGGGTAAATGGCTCCTGGGGCATGATACTTGAGGTGGACCTCATGCCTCCATACATGAATGCCCAAACTAGACTATGTACACAACCCCCCCAACACACACACAGGAGCACACCACCTCACACATACACACTCACTCACAAGCCTTTAAGAAAACTTATGGAGTAAAATTATTTTAAATATATGTTTCTTGATTTTAAAAGACAATAAATTTCTAAAGTAAATCCAAATATAACATTCCAAGAAATTATAGAAAAAAGGGGCAACAAAAACAACAGAGATAAAAATGGCAGTTATTCAACTGTCAGTCTTACTTGCAATTATGCACATGTTAATGAGTTGTAATTTATAATGTAGGTGCCTTTCTTTTGATAAAATTCATGTCATCACAGAAGCAAAAGAATTCAAGTTCTGCTTGAAACTCAAATGCTCCTAGAATAGATCAGATCAGTCACCTTTTGTGAGTGAAATACATTTCAGTCATTTCAACACTGGAGTGTCACAATGAGTTTACATCCTTGAAGATCAAACGATGCCACACCTACTTGACGTTCCGAATTCTGTGTCTCATGTCTTTTANAAGCAAGGGATGTTAAAAGGAAAAGGAGAAATTCAAACTTTTTGAAATATACTTCTCTAAAAGGGTGCCTCAGATCTACTTAGCAAGGAATACAAAGCAGGTGGGAAATGAAACCATGCTTGGAGACACACAGGGACACCACTCAGAATGTCTGGGAAGTTCACGTGATGGATACATGCTGTTCAGGCATGATAAACTGAAGAACATGGAAGTTTTTAAAGGACTGGAAAAACACCATTTAGACAGTATGTTAGGTCTGAGCCACAGATGAGTAGGCTGTAATGTCATTTTTACACAGTATTTTCTTTCAAGAGATTCTAATTAGCTCCATGACCTGGCTTATGCTCAGAGGGCAAAGCAAAGGAGTGCTTTGAGTTTGAAAATAGCCTGGGTTACCCAGGGGGAGGCTTGTCTTAGCACACCAAAGGAAGGAAGGAAGGAAAGAAGGAAGGAGGGAGGGAGAGAGGGAAGGAGGAAGAGAGGGAGGAAGGGACAGAGGGAATGAAGGAAATAAAAAAATGAGATTCTAATAGTATACGAACTCAGTATTTGCTATATTGGAACTCTTCTTTCTATGTTAAGTTTTCTTAACATAATGACCCTATCTATCTATCTATCTATCTATCTATCTATCTATCTATCTATCTATCTATCTATCTATCACCTATCTGCCTACTTACCTACCAATCATATCTTCATCTAGCTATATACATTCTACTACAACTTATGGTTTTTATAAGTAGCATTTCTTTCCCTCAGGTTCAAAGTCATTTGCTTTAATTGTTGCTTTTATATACACACATTACCTTTTGATAATTCTTTCCTGGTTTACAGTTTAGACTCTATAGCAAGCAACTTTGCTGAACATCTTATTGTTTTTCTACGCAGTTTCAAACCCCTTGATATTTGGCAAATTGTTACAAAATTAATGAGGTTAACCTTCATTTTTTGACTTTCAAAGTTCTTTCATGTTATCATAGGCCTCTCGTTTAAAGATCACTCACTCATATTCAAGGGTTTTTATGTTTGACTTAGAAAGTATGGCCAAGCTCAAAAGAGATTTTCAAAGGCAAAGAAGGACACAGCACTTCCTTACACTTAAGTACACTCACAGGGCAGGTAAATATAGGTTCATTCCACTCAGAATAAATCAGACATAGAAAACTAAAGACCTCTAAACTAGAACTTGGAGAGATAGGAGGCTACCTCTCGTTTTGATGAATTTTCTTTTCCTAAAGGCACGGCAGCAGGCATCTTTCTTGTTTTCATATCTGACACAGTAACACAAATGCAACACCCATTTAACCATCTTGGTCTTCCATGTGAACTTCTTCAGTAAATTACACAAATCAGAGTCAAGATCTACTTCATGGTAGTTAGAGGATGTTAGGCCAAGAAATTTAAAAGCTAAAATTGACATTTTGCAACATAAAAGTATCATCCCAAAGTTTGAAATTTTCCACGTAAATATTTAGTTTCTGAAATATTAGTGGGACTGCAGTTTGCAGGGAAATGTCTCTCACAGAAAGCAGCAAATATAATTAGCTTGTCACAAAGCATTACCAGCTAGGTTTGGAAAGGTTGTACTTTGACTGGAAATACAAATGGGCGACGTAATCGAAACCTACAGCTTTTCAGAATGCAAAAGAGAAATAGTTGCCGAACATTCCTTCCTTAAGCCTCCTCCTACCCCCAGCAGCTGCCTTCAGAGAACAAATTTCCAGAGGGTTTTTTATGGTGTGTGTGGTTATCCTTCAGTTTGATTTTAGAGTAGCAGAAATTGCTTGGCCCACTGGATTTCATGTTTAAAATATAAAGCGTATTTTGCGCATAAGCCTTCTCATTTTATTCTACTTTGTTTTCCAAGTTACCCAAATCATTCCATTAAAGGGAATGAGCAAGGCATTAAAAAAAATACTTGAAAGGAAAACACAACTCTGCCTGGTTCTTTAATGTCTCTGTGAGAATCTCCTTTGCTCCTTAATGAAAACATGCCATCGAATTTCCATGTCTCATACTCCCTCCTGGTCGGGGAACAAAGTCACAATAGGTATGGCACAATGAAAACAGGGATAAAGTTCTTCAGAGTGGACGGAAATGCCTGTGCAGCTCTTTCTAATTGGAATACTGACCGTCAGCAAATCAGAGATTTGGTGGCTCAAACAGCCCATATTACATCTGACTCACTGATCCCTTTCAAAGTCTTGCCCCCAACCTTGGGCACAATACAAAACCTTACTGAGCCCAGCCGTTCTTTTGTCTATTTGCAAAACAAAACACAATCCAAAGAAGAATAAACTTTCAGGGGGAGAAATAACATTTCCATCAGGACAGATCTCTGCTTTTGGTTTGTCTTAAGCACATATTCTTTCTATTTTTCTTCACAAGGAACAGTCACTTGTTATTTAGCAATCTTAGCAAAACTATGTGCAGTTATCCTAGCTTTCTAATACATTAAGTGAAATTCAATAAAAAAATGTACAAAATGTGCTTTGTGTATCCATCAGTACTGGGAGTACTTATGAAATAATTGTGATTTAGTAGAGCCCTTTGTTTTATTCTGGTATGAATTCATTCAGGTATGAGTTCAAGAGTATTGTCAAAAGAATGGATCTGAGTTTGTGTACTGAAACACAAAAGTTCTTAGCTAATGATGGACACCAAACATTAAAAGAAAGATGCAAACTATGCTAAAAATATGACTGCGCTAACTGATAGGTGCAAGGTTCTTTTAAACAAAGATTTAGTGGTGTGTGTGTGTGTGTGTGTTTGTGCTTGTACATGCATGCATGCAGGAGCCAAGAGAGGACAAAGAATCCTTGAAAGCTGAAGTTAACAGACAGTTGCGGGACGCCTCAAGTGGGTGCTGAGAAACAAACTGCAGTCCCCCGGAAGAAGCAGCAAATGCTCTCAGCCACAAAGTTTGTACAGAGTGCTCTTTTTTTTTTACTATTTTTTCTCCTAACCAATTACAGATGTTAAACAAAGTGAAACTCTGTGAGGTTTTATTTAGCTGCCAGCCTAAAGGTAAAACATTTTATTGGATTTCTTGTTTTTAATCATTTCCTCTTCTCAAACAGTCTGCTTTGTAGTTCATACCATAACTGAATTGTTTTGTATAATGCAAGAATATTGTGGGAAGCAGTGTGAAAGTTTAGAGAAATATGTTGGGGCAATGCTGAACCTTCTGGTGTGATTCAGAAGAAAGGCAGCTCCTTTCAATGTCATAAATAANAGAGCATAAGCAAAGGAGCAATGGTATGTCCAAGAAAATGCTAAGCCAGCATTGCTTATGGTACAGAATTCACATAGCCAAACAGTGTATGATACACTCACAAATTGGGAAGTTTGCAAAAATATGGGAGGTGGGTACTCAATGCAAATGGAAGCAGTGTGTGAGGACAAATGACAGCTTAACCATGCAAGCTGGACTTATGAATGAAAACCCACGCCTCGCAGAGCACTAAAAAGGTTACTGTTTGAAGATGAATGAAGGATCTGAGCCAGAACGATGGAACAAGAATCCCTAAAGAAGAAATCTATACAAAGGGCTGGTACAGGAAGAATCTGTGGGAATTAGTAAGTAATTGAATAACTGACGAGCTGGACAGATGAAGGAAAGTGAAGAGTCCAAAGGATTCCGCATGATTGGTGGAAGGAGCCTGCAATTAGGTAGAATTTGAAGGATGGGCCTGTTTTGTGAGGAAATGTTTTTCAGAAGAGTTGATTTAATTAAAATATATGAGATGTGTATTCTCCGAGCTTGATATTAGGCTATGTACAGAGGACTCATAAATTATCAAATAGGCCTTGCCCTGCAGGAGCTTATAGTAACCCATATAGAGAAATGGACAGAAATTATTTGTGTAGTTGAAGTCCCAGAAATGAGACGAAATCTCTTGGGGAGAAAGTCATGTTTAGCCTAACATTTTCCTGCAGAGATTATCTGGTTATTTGTCTGATTGGCAGAAAACAACCAATAGCCACTTCATATGCAGGCTTCTCTTCAAAATATATTAAAAACTTACTGATGCCAGCCTTCATATTGACTTCTACTTCTACTCTTATTGAATTTATTTTTCCTTTTGAATACTTAGTTTCTCTCCTCTTTATTATATTCTAACATTAAACTACCTTTTTCTTTGTATTACTGTTGGTGTAACTTACTGCAATCAATACTTGAGCACTGAATGCAGAATACTTTCCAACCTTCATAACTCCTGTGAAGGCTTGGTAATTTCTTGCAAGAGTTTAAACACTTTGGAAGTAGTTAACAATAACTGTGCAACCCACACTATCTCTGGAGTTGAACACAGGATGAAAGCCTCTACATGAGTGACTTCGATTCTGGTTCCTTGCTCCTTATTCTACCAGAAAGGGTCTCACATACAGACCAGCATGGGCCCTTCATTTCTTTCCTTTCCACAGCCATTCAGAGTTATTTTCTTATAAGCTTAGAGCTTATGCTTCTTTGAATGTGGTGTGAATCCTCATGAGGTAGAGCTGGGCTAGACGATGCATGGATGTTGGATGTCTGGGGTCACAGTGCTGTGGCACATGTATTCTTTGCTCAGCTGCATTCTTGGTGGCAGCCTACAGGGGGCTGGATGGATACAGCAGCGATTTCACATGACCACTTCTGATCCTTGCAATTCCAGCCAGAACACGCAGCAACTCATTTCTACTTTATAAAGGAATTAATTATGGCTTGGGGAGATGGAGTAATTTTCCCTAGGTCCCACAACTGCCAAACGGAGTAAACCACCACCAGGAGGCACCAAATGAATTTTTGAACATTTCTGTTTTCTCTCACAATTAGTTACTGGCTTGTTATAATTATCTATTTTCTGCCCTTCCCCCACATCAGGATCTCATGATCTGCATCATGTGCTTTGTTGTCAACTTTAGTCTCATCACTAACTTTTAAGAATTATTTTCCAGTTTTATCTATTGTAGGGTATTATGGTTTGGGCATGAACTGTGTCCTACCCCCTGCCTGTCTCAAAGTCTCACGTATTAAAACGTAGGCTGCCAGCTAGTGACAGTATTGAGATTCTGTAACATTGGGGGTTCTACCTGGATAGAGTGTGTCACTGGTGGAAAAGTACTGCTAGTGTGCTCCCTGCATTCTGCTCACTGTGTGATGTAGACAGCTTCTATCACATGTTCCCACTGTACTGATGTTCATGTCAGACCCAGAAACACTGAGCCAAGTGACCACGACTGAACTCTTTGAAGCTGTCAATAGAGATAAATCTTTCCTCCTTCAAGTTGATTCTCTCAGGAATTTTGTCACATGATTCAAAGAGGTACAGTAGGTAATTCCACAGGAGAAGAACACTTCCTGGCTTTGCAACACATCCTAGTGTTTCAGCAGGGGCTAGAAATACAAATGGCAAATGAGGCTCATTTGACAGTCATGGCTCATAACAAGGAGGACACTGGGCACTCAGCGGTCAGTGAATCCTAAACAACATACTGATAAAAAAAAATGAAAGCTGATAATACTAGCAACAACTGACCAGCAACGCCCAAACCAGAGGCAGATGTCTTCCTGGATAACTGAATACAAACACAGTTTCAAGCAGTTGTTATTATGGCATTATCTTATTATGGCCCTAGTGAGAAACAAATGATTTTTTATCTAGAACCCAACATCTAAGTGAAAACTGACAGAGTCATTGTTCAAAGGGCCTCAGGTTAAGTGTCTGACAACTGTGACTCAGTTTCTGGTCCTTAGCATCTTCACTGCTTTAGACTCTACTCCTTAGTAAAGAAAGCTATCCCAGCTTTCCTCTCTAGTCAAGAGAGAGGGAACAGAACCCCTATCTTAAGCTACAGAGCATATTAACNGTTAAAAATTGTCTTCACCTAAGCAGGGGGAGAATTAGGATTCTTGCCATGGCAATATGCCAAAAACTGGAACTCCTTGGAGCCAGATCCACAGCACCAGAAAAATAATTAACTCATTTCCAAACAGAGAACACTCCACTATGAACAGACAGTATTAATTTGTTCAGGTCAGTGTCCTGACAAAAGTCATGTTCTTATGATAAGCATTCAACACAAAACCCCTTAGCATCAACTTCTGCTAACAGAAATGTTGAGAAAGCCACCTTTAGTAGTAAAAATGGCAACCGCCTGAAAAGGATAAGAATGCAAAGAGCAGAGAAAATAACATAAAGTAGAATTTGAACTACCAGAGTCTATCCAAACTTTGATGTAGAATTCTACAAAGCACCATCCCCCAGTATGAGTTTAGTGCCTGTAATACATAATAAATATGAAGATGAGGAGTGCCAGGATTAGCCCTCTAGAGAGTTGCAATGTACCTTCAAGGATTTGAGTTCATTATTCTCACAGGAAAGATCCCTGGCCCCTGGCTCAGTGATTATGTCAGATACAACCTGTACTCCTTAATATAAGCCTAGAAATACAACTAAGGCAGATGATGATGGAGATGAACCATATCTAAGTCATAGGGAGATGACTGTCTGGCCTAAGGTGACACAGCAGTACAAGTAATGTTTGCATAATGCTGTGTGATTTTCAAAAGTCTATGTTGCCTTTAAGTTACCAGGAGAGAAATACACATAGGTGAGTAAAGAAATGAGACATGAGCCGTTAACTACTAATACAAGTATTTTTCCTGGGGCTGTAGAGATGGCTAAGCAGGTAAAGTGCCTGCTGTATAAGCATGAGAACTGGATTCAGATCCCTGGCACCCACATAAAAGCAGGGTGTGGTCATGTACATCTGGAAACATAGATGCTGTGAAAAGGGTAGGCAGAGACAGATGGATCCCTGGAGCACTCTAGCCAGCCAGTCTAGCCAACTGGTGAGCTCTAAGTTCAGTGAGAGATCTTGTCTCAAAAGATAAGGTGGAAAGAGATTGAGAAAGAGTTTTAACTTACAGCCATGGCCTCCAAATGTATGGGCACACATACATATTCTATACATTCATACATATACATTACACACACCAAATATTTTCCTTTGAATAACACTGGATTACAAACTTATAAAATAATGAGATTTAGTTGATATAATCTTTAAACAATCTCTCCTAATTAACAAGTTTATAAAAGTGATTTCCAAAGTAAAAACCTGGCTAATTTAAAATAAAGCAACTATAGGCACCCGGCTACATAGACATATTAGTCATTTAGTTCCTTACTGGAATCACACATCAGGCTTTATAAGAGAGTTAAGGAGAATGGGTTTCTCCTGAATACTTTGTACTTTAATCAAAGAGTGAAATCAGACTCAAGTCCCAGCAGGCAGCATGCAAGGATGGATCATCAGTAAGCATCTGTGTGCTTTCAATGGATGAGTGTCCATGACAACAGCAGAAAATGCCACAACAGTGTGAGCACCACTGTGAGCAGACTCACGGAGATTAGGGATAGAATTAGCCTAACCATCAATCTACCCCTTCTCCATTTTTCTTTCAGACTAATCATCATGAGCTGAAGGGAGAAGCATCACAGGATGCAGGAATCTGTCCTATGTGGTATTTCAGCCTTGCTCCTGAGCTGATAGAGGACTTGTCTCTAAGTGCTACCAGATGGAACAATCTGACCCTTAATCTACCCTCCTTAACTTGAGAAATAGCTTCTCAAGTTCCCAATAATTGCTATAAGTATATGAATATATAAATAAAGAAACATTCATTTCCTAAAAGTGAACATGTAGAAGGGTGCCATTCCAGCGGCATGTGTCTAATTACCTGAAGAATTTTACTTTGATATCACTTCAATATAATTTCCTTATATAAGAAATAAATTAACACCAGGGAATAATTTTCTCTCTAAATATCTGTCCTAATTGCTATTATGTCATCTGTAGTTACAACTGAGTAACTGATGAAGTCTAGAAAGGCAGTCACCACTGTAAAAACAGCAAATAGTGTAGTTGTAATTGATATATTTGAAATTCCAAACTACTAATAAGCACTTTCATTAAGTGTATGTATTTTGAATTTTATTACATTTCATTTTTAGAGTTCTTTTGACAATATGAATAGAGAAAACAAAGCCAAAGTCTGAGCTGAACAATTTATTGTTTTCTGTTTATTCATAGATAGCTTTTCTGCTGTTACAGTACCCAATAACACAGCATAGGAATTACCGGAATAATACTTCATTATTTTACTTTAAAAGCATTCCAGGTTAGAGGTTCCTTGGTAATTCCATGATTAACCTACATCAGATGACATTTAAGATGCTGTTTGATGCTCATATCCATTCTTGGTGGATGCTATTGCAACTGGTCCATCTATATGGGTGGTCTGACATTCTGCTCTGAGAACACTTGTAGATCTTAAATGTTGATAAATTTTGTTTCATTTTCATATTGAAAATAAGGACATGACATATCACATTAACATGTCTTACAAAAATCATTGATTCATTCCACAATTACACATTATAGAGTCAGTATTTACCCGGCATTATGAACTGCAGGGATATAGCACTGCAAACAACAACAACAAAATACAAACACACACAGTAGATGCTAAAGAAAATTTAGGGCAGTATTTGGCAGTATCAGAGTAAGTTAATGAGAATTAAGATTTAAATGAGTTAATGAGAATTAAGATTTAAATGTACAGTGTCAGGTTTCTNTCCTTCAAAGTCTGTGACACGAAGGGATTTTAGCACATGCCATTAAAGAAAAGCTGAAACTATTAACTTGAGATAATAAACTTGCTATCTATAAACTGACACTAAGGCCCTACTTCTGAAGACAACACTTACATATCTCACCAAACACAGAGATGTTGAGCTGGTTCTTAACTAGAGGCTTCAGCCCTACTGACTAGAATTCATGGTACTGGAGGGAACTCTGTATGCTACCACAGAAAAAATGTAATCATCAATATAGCTACAAAAGTTGCAACCTACAACAGTGATCTGTCTGCATAATACACTGGACTAATAGTGACACAAACAGAGAGTAACCAATCACTCTCTGATTGGATGTAAGGACCACACCATGAGATAGGGTCCATGCCTCACAGTGCATAGGCCACAACAGACTGCACAGGCCACAACTCTAGGGGAAAACCAGATACTATTGTTCTGCTAAACTGGAATACAGCACAGCTGAGAAAAGTTTTGGGAGCTGGACCACTAATCTCAGCCTCTTGGGCTTCTGAACAAGACAGATAGATGGAAACCTGCAGTCTTCTGGGGTTGAAATTCCACACACTACTCCAAATCTTCACCTGTGGTCCCAAGAGTTTTAAATAGGGATACACACACACACACACACACACACACACACACACGCACAAAACAATCTC
>LZPO01045732.1:13855-24265 GCA_001675575.1 Neotoma lepida | reverse complement strand
AGAGCTATGCCTCTGCCCCCTTTTCACTGATACTAGCTCTGATGGCACAGGCCTATAACTCACTACTCCACATGTTGAGGTAGGGTGATCTGATCGAATACTCAAGGCTAGCCTGGACTACTTGGTGACAATGCCTCAAAATTAAAATTAAGAAGAGGGCTTGCGCACCTTTAATCCCAGGTGTCAGAGTCAAAAGCAATGATTCAAGTTCAAATTCAGGTTAATCTACATGGAGAGTTCTGAGGCTGCCAGGATTTCATAGCAATAAAAAATCAAACAAACCAAAACCAGATAATTTTTCAATTAATTAAAAAGTCATAAAAAGGAGACTTTTCTTTAACCCCAAGGTACTTTTAAAACAGTCTTTAATATGAATTTTGTAAGATATAGAACAATTTCCAATGACAAAGCTTTGAAGAGGATCAGAGTGGGTTTGTCTTCAGTGAAGAAGTAAGAGAAAGAGACTGTGGGCCTTTGGACAATCCCTAAGAAACAACTGCAAGTTCTTACAGATCCAAAGTTAGTATGATTGGCACTCAACCCTTGCAGTTCTTAATAAGAGGGAGCTTAAATATTTTATGAAAGTCTTTACTTTCCATGATAATGATTCAATATTTTAATTAGTATAGTTTCTAAGAGTCACTGATTTTCTTTCTCCATGGATTCTTTCCTCACATAATCCATGAATCTGAGGTCTGAGTAGATTATAAGAACCCACTGTCCAAGGAACTTCTGGAAATGTTGAGTGAGGCTGGGTAAGGTTGTGTCCCTCTTGGTGATGCTGTTCTGAGAGACGTGGAGATGTTACAGGCTCCTCTGGGAGACCTTCAGCTCAGCAGACTCCCTTAGGAGGTCCAGAAGGGGGCTGACAAAGTCTAGACACATCTCGGAGCTAGTCATTCCAGGTCACATAGATTGAGTGGGCTGATTAAACTTACTAACCCTAAAATAGACACAGGGTGGTTTTGAAGTAAAGAATACCCACCTTTTCCTAGAAATTTTCAAATAATTCTCTGATGTCATACAGGTAGCTCATGTGAAATCAACTTATTTACTTCAGTAACTTAACAGATCAGTGTCTCCTCCCTTCTGTGGCATCTATGACCCAGGCCTGGCCCAGAATGGTGCACGATTATCTTGGAGAACAGGAATTATGTGGCCTACACAGCACATTAAGAGAAAGCCTACTTCTCTAGGCCTGATACTATGTGCAGCTAAAAAACCTGAGTACCATTCTGACTCAGGAAAAGAAGTCATCTGAAAAAGTAGTGCTCAGATTTGAGAGGAAATTTTCATGGAAATGGTTTGAGTTTGTTTGTTTTCACATTTTTTAGTGGTAGTGGTGATGGAAATTTGTTGGTTTTGTTTTTGTTTTTTGAGATGAGGTCTCAGATATTCTAGGCTAGCCTCTAACTGTCTAAGTAACCGCAGGTAGCCTTGAGCTTCTAATCTCCATGCTGTGAATCCAAGCATGCCATCATGCTAGGAACAGATTCCAGGGCTTTGTATGAGCTAGGAAAGCACTCTACTCAAGGTATACTCCAACCCCAGGAGATTTGAAACACAGACAATTAAGATTGAGAAACAAAGACTTTGGGACCTAAAGTCAACTATCTGGGTTACAAAGATCTCCTTCCCCTAGTTGCTCTGAGTCCTAGAGCCATTTCTTAACTTCCTTTAACCTGACTTGGTTATCCAAAAAGTCCCCAAATCAGTAGCATTTGACTCTTTGTGGTGTTGTGATGATGAAACAGTGTGCCTCTATATGAAAGTACCCAAAGTTTGGAACTATATGAGTAATTGAAATATATTTCTCACAGATCTAGATTCTGGAAGGTCAAGGTCAAGGCACCAGCAGATGCAAGTTCGTATAGGATGCTCTCTGTACCAGGACGGTATTTCAACCTTCTGTGTTGCATCCTGCCAGTGTGGGAGGGGTGGGCATCTGTCTCCTTCACAGCTATAGCACGGGAGATAGATGAACAAGAGGAATAACTGCTGAAGGAAGTCCCTTTCATAAAGGGATTTATCTCCTTCCTTGGAAGGAGCCCTCATGACCAAGCCCCTCCTAAAGCCTTGTCTCTGCTTACTGTTACCCTGGTGAAGGCATTTCGACACAAAATTTGGAAAGATGCACAGTCAAAACAAACTTGTATTTAAAAGAGCTCCACATACAAGCAGTGGTGAAGTTGTTTGTCTTCCTCTTTGTTTCAGAGGAGAAACAGTGGTCACATTATTTTACTATCTTCCTTACTCGGGGCATTTTCCTTAAGTAAGTATACAAATTTTTCCATGCTTTTTTCATTAAGACACTCGAGAGAACAAAGTACAGCATATTTCAAATATGTATTTTAAAACTCATTAAGAGACAAATTGCAAAGGCAAGTTGTCATTTGTAAAGAGGAAAGGCAGAAGACACAGTGACAGTAACAATTCTCTCTTTATGGCCTATGTATGTAAGGTTTACATGCACAAGTATATATGCTTGTAGGTGTGTGGGCATGTATGTGGGGAGCACGCATGCATACATGCATGTAGAGGACCATGGTTGATGATATGAATGAGAGTTCCTAGGAAGAAGCTGTGTCTTCAAAGACTGATTGACTGATTAAAACTCCAGTAATGTGGAGTGGTTGGGATGTTCTAGGCACAGAGGTTAATTACCTATCTCTGGTTGGCTTTGGCTCACTAAATAACCATTCCTTGCCCACCTTTGTATTGGAAATAGCATCCTGTGACTAATAGATGAAAACCTCTTGGAATCTATTGACTTAGCAGAATCACTGGCTTCCACTAAACCAAGAGTTAAGAACATCTGAGCCCTATAGAAAAGCTTCCTCCATCTTGCTGTAGCTATCTCTCTGATGTATCCACTAATGTATTTTAAACTTGCCTTGATTTATGACCTTCTTTATTCTGGAAAACTATAAAACTTAATGGAACTGCTTCCACACTGGGACATGGAATTTGGGGTAATCTAAATCTTTATTTCTGGGCCATGATCACTCAAACTTGGTTCCAGAATAAAGTATATCTTATTCCCTTTAAGATGAGAGCTGTGTTTTTTTACATTAACAGTGATGTTGTATTCTTCCATTGCTCTCTACTCTATTTATTAAGGCAGGGTCTCTCACTTCAACCCAAAGCTCTTCAATTCCCCTAGTTTGCCTAACTCCTTTGCCCCACGGATGAATCTTTGCCTTCTGAGTTCTGGGATGACAGGTAGCAGGTATTGGTGCCCTGCTGTTATGTGCATTCTGAACTCAGGTTCTCACACAGGCAGGGAAAGGGCTTTATCCACAGAGCCATCTTCCCAGCCCCTTGAGTCTCTTTTTGATCAAAATTTCACCAAGACTCCTCACTCCATGGAAGCCCCATTGTCATGCATGTCTGTGAAGAGCCAAGGTCGAGCAAGAATTCTTGGCTAAGGTGACATTGATCAAAGCCTACCATTTTCTGTATTTAATCAAATCTCTCTTTGGCATCTCAACTCGTTATCTGGTCACCTTGGCCCGTGTTCAGTGAGATCTGTCCAGCCAGTTTATCCCGTCACCCCTCATACTTCCTCTTAGGAATTCTCCTCCCATACTTCCCACCCTATTCCCTGGTGTAAATCTCTACTTGTTGGCTGTATTTGGAGCTGATCCCGACCTACAATGAGATCTTGTCATCCACTGCAATATGTGCAGAGTAAACTCTGTTTTACCACTAATCACACTCCACTTCTGCTTGCATGTTGACAATTCACTGACATATCCTATTCCCAAGATCTGCATGTCACTGTTTCCATTTGAAAATTGGGAACTTTGGAAATCTTTCTCTGTTTGTAAATACATAAAAGACTTTTAGATATAGCACTTAAAAACTGCCCTTTTTTTTTGGGTTTTGGGTTTTGCTGTCATTGTTTTTGCTTGTTTGTTTTGAGATAGGACCTTGTTATATTGCCCAAGCTGGCCTCAAATTCCTGAGATCAAACAATCCTCCAGCTTTAGCATTCTAAGTAACTAGGACCTGCAGTATGCACCACAACACTCGACTTTGTTCATATGTGGGACACACTTGAATAATATTACAATCACGGTGTGGTAATGATGGATTCAAGCAGGCCTCAGATAAGCTGGAGCCCCTGTCCTGGAGTAAGAGGCACACTTGTACAGTATTAATGCCACAGGGAGGAATGAAACACACAACTGATATTGTGAAATTTGCAGTTGCAACAAGGGGTGGGGGACAGGGGGCTGAACAGCTTTTCAGCATTGGTCACTGATAATAGGGAGGTTGATAAATTGTACCTGGCATGTTGGGGTTGATGCAAGGACAAAGCCCACATGGCTAGAAAAGCATAAAAAAAATCCCCTCCAGCTCCAGGCTCCTTGGACTGAGCATATGTGCCCATCAGTGGCTCCTGACCTGTCAGCACATGTTTCAACATGGCCAACTGGCATTGCACCTGGCTTTTCTGGATCTGTCGATAGCTTTAGATAATACTGGGTATTCTTTTTTAAAATGTTAACTGTTATATGACTATTTTTCAAGAAATAAAATGTGGCTTTGTAAGCATAGTTATTTGGGGTATGTCTTAGTTAGGATTTCTATTGTGTGAAGAGACACCACAACCATGGCAAGCAACTTTTATAAAGGAGGACATTTAATTGGAGCTGGCTTACATTTCAGAGGTTTAGTCCATTACTGTTGTTTGAATCTTAGATGGTCTTTTAATAAAAAACCCAGAGTCAGATATCATGGTGAAAGCTGAAAGATCGGAGAAGCAGAGCAGCCAGCCACTAGTTCTTACCTCTACAAAATCCTCANCCTAAAGAGAGTGAGTTCCTGTTTCCTCATGCCTCATATACCTTTCTCTGCCCTACCATATTATTTCCTGGGATTAAAGGTATGTGCTTCCCAAGCAAAGGCATGTGATCTCAAGTGCTGAGACTAAAGGTGTGTGCCACCATTCCTGGCTTTATTTCTCTCCTATACTGGATCAATCTCATGTAGTCCAGTGTGGGCTTCAACTCACAGATTCAGATGGATCTCTGTCTCCTGAGTGATAGGATTAAAGGTGTGTGCCACCATTGCCTGACCTCTATGTCTAATTTATTGGCTGGCTCTGTCCTCTGATCCTCAAGGCAAGTTTCTTGGAGTACACAATGTATCACCACACATTGTCATCTTGGCAGGAAGCATGGCAGCATGCAAGCAGACATGGTGCCGAAGAAGTAACTGAGAGTTCTACATCTTGATTGGCAGAAAACAGGAAGAGAGAGATAGAGACACTGGGCCTGGCTTGATGAAACCTCCAAGCTCACTCTCGGTAACATACCTTCTCCAAAGGCCATTCCCTATGAGCCTATGGGGGCCATTTTCATTCAAACCACCACAGGTTACATTGAAGCATCTTAGAGATAGAATACTGCCCAACCTCTAACATCAACAAAACATGCAGACTATTTGCAAGCAGTTGGGAGTGAATGGCAAAAGACCTTTTAAAATGAAAAGGTAGTACAATTTTCTAGAATTGATATGCTAGGATTTTGGGGTGTCTCCTATAATAAGGCAAGCAAGGGGTAAAGTCAGGAAACTGGGACTCTTGGGGTGGGGGAGAATGCTATGATTACAAACAAAAACAAAAATTACATTAATAAAATGCAGAATGGGAGAAGGATAAACACACACATAGAGAGAGACAGAGACAGAGAGGGAGGGGTGGAGGGAGGGAGGGAGGAAGGGGTACTTTAAATATATAGACTCAGCAGCCAGCCAGAACTGAAAGAAGCCCTACTCGGACATAGAAATTGATCAGTAGCTGCCAAGAGTTTGAGGAGAGGAATTAATATGGGGAGAGAGGAGTTGGAGAAGCTAAATGATAGCACATAATATGACAAGGGTAGACACATGTCATTCCAATCCTCCAAACCTACAAGATGACAGAAAAGTGAGCTCTGCTGTGAAAGAGGGACTGGGTAATTAATGAGAAGAGACTAGTTGGAACAAGCATTCCCTGGGAAGTGGTATGTAGGAACAGAGGACAACAGCGACGTAGGAACCCTGCACTTTATGCTCAGGTGTTCTGTACTCTAAGTCTAGTACTTTTTAAAAGCACGTATCTCTTGGAATACTTTTCAGTAAGAGCATCCTCTGTAACTTTAATTTATCACAAACTAGAAGCCTGACAACAGAGAAATGGTAAATTTGGGTGTATACAACCATAGAGTTTTGTACACATATGAAACGATTTTTTAAAAAAAGCTAGAGGCAATGGAAATTACTTTTACTCAGTAGAGAAAGCTGGTAGAAGGGAAAGCCAAGGAATCCCCTACCTCCCCTGCCACCTTTTTGCTTATCTTCTTATGAGCATTTTCCCTGCCAACAGTAATGGAAATCATGATAATTTTACTCATGAAAAGCTAGAATAGTGATAATAAACTCTGAAAAGAAGACCTGAGATCAAATAATTTTATCATGAATAAAAGAAGTTACTGTATTGTGATAAAGGTACCAATTCTCTAAGCAGACATAATCATTTTAAATATCAAATGTCAAATACATAAAGGAAAACCCAACAGGCATGAAATGGGGGCAAGAGTCACCAACTGCTACAGCTGAGTACAGCACCCTGCAGCCCAACAATGACTGACAGATCAGGAAGACAAGACAACAAGGGCCTGCCCATGGAAAGACACATTTTGAATGTGGGACGGACCATGCCATAGGCTGGGGTCCCAGATGGAATGAAAAGATAAAAGAAAATAGAGCATGATGATTCAGCTCTCTCGACTTCCTGGAAGGTAGCCAGCCGATGCAAGGTAACTTCACAGTCCTGTCAACAAACCCTTCCCACCATGGTGGAGTGTGCCCTTGTACTGTGAGCCCAAATGAGCCCTTCCTTCCTTCCTTGAGTTCTTTTTCTCATCCAGCAACCATAAAGCCACTATGTGGTAATTTAGACATCCATATTTTCACAAGGATAAGTCTCAAAATCATTTAAGACTCTAAGCCACTGAATTCAGGAATACACACGTGCCATCACAACCAAGTGGGGCTCATTCCTAAATGTGAGGCTAGTTTGACATTCATCAAGTATCCATACAAACCAGCATTTCTTCTAGGAGGATAGCTGGATTGTTCGGTAAATCTATTTCAGTTTCTGTAGAAACTAAAATCATTTGGCCATTGCTGAACATGCTTACGATTGTACAAATCCTATGGAATCTTCTAGCAGTTGGCCGCTTAGGATTAGTTGACCTTGCTTCTATCTCTTAGTCAAATAATTAATTTCCTTTGTGGGGAAAGAAACAGAACCAAAAACAACAAATGAAGTGGGGGAAGGAAAAAAATGTGGTACTGTACAGAAATCATTGTTTTTCCTTAAACAAACAATTGTCATTTATTTGAGATAAAATTCCACTATGTACCGTACCATGTCCTTGATTGTGGGGATTACAGGCACTCACCACCATGCCCAGCTTTTGCAATACTTGTTTTAAATGAGGACAAACTGCTGAGTGTTCTGCAAGCTGACAAGGGTTATTTTTCAGGTGACCTCATATTTCACTAGAAGGAGAGGGTTTTTTTTTTCCCCTGCCTTAAACACCAGAAAGCAAGGGGCATTTCGTTTTCTGTGGCCTCTGTATATGTGGATGGTACAATAAAATTACCTTGAATTTCAAATACTGGGCAGTGCAGTCCCACAGGGTTCCAGCTGATTTCACCTCTATCATTAACACAAGTGCTTCTTTATTTTCCCACTCACCTCAAGAAAGCCCTCGCCATGACAAACAGACCTGTCAAAGACCTCTTTTAAAGCAGTCAGTTAACAGGAACACAACTCTGTATTTTCAGACATTTAGCAGAGCAAGAAGGAAAGCGTGGGTAGTTGTATCCCAAACTATTGATACTGGTCATTTCAGGTGGGTGGGAGAGACTAGGAATGTAAAGAGAAAATAACTGTCTTTAGTAAAGAGGAAATAATTGTCTATAATAAACTACACTGTTATGTACTTGTTACAATTGATGTGTAAAATGTATGTGATTTTTTTTTAATGCAAAAGAAGAAAGATTTACAGGGAGTGGAATGAAATTACTCTTGCTTTATTCTCCACAGTTCCTGCCCACATGCCAGTATTTATAAATGGTTTTGCTCTTTCTATTTACCTTACTACAGGGGCATTCCTGCGCCATTAGGGGCCAGCATGCTAGCTGCCCCTGGAAAGTCCTGCTGAGATACCCAGAGGCCATGGTTCATGGGTCTCTAGCTTATGACTGAGTAGTTGTGTTTGGTCTTAAGGCTACAGATTTCAACACTGAGCCCAGTGTGTGTGACTTTGCTACTATCCAAAGCAGAGGGAAGTCAGTTCTGAGAAGCTGAGCATGGGTGCAAGATAAAATGCCTACTCAGATTCAGCGTGCTGAGGAAGAGGCACCTCAGAAGAGGGAGGCCCCGAAGTGGCCTGGATAGAGCATTCCTGAGTGAGTTACTACAGAAATAAGACCATGTGACACTCAAGTATCTGACAAGTGTCCAAACTCATTGAGAGTAAGAAAAACAAGGGTATGACAAAATCTGCTCAAGGATTCAGTCTCACTGTTTGGCATGATCAAGGTTTCTGGCTGTCTGAAAGGCAGAGTTCCAAAAGAACTGAAGGAAAAGTCAGCAGAACTCGTCCACATCATTTCCATCAGCCGCAGCTTTGTTTGCTCTTCACAGAGTCTCAATATTTGAGACCTGAGTGATATTAAAAATCGGCAGGACCCCTGGGAATTCTCTGGAGAGAAAAGTCCACACACAAAGATTATGCATTTCTGTGGAGAAAAAAGATATTAGCAATCATGTGTATTACGTCTAGTGAGATGATAATGCATTAGGTGATGCTCTTTCATTGGGAGAAATAAGCTGATCAGTTACAGAAACCCTGTAATTCGTGCACAGCCAGCATTGCTTTCCTAAAGCATAGACTACAGCTCGAAACTGCATCCATACCATGTGACTACAGACTAGTCATCAGCTGGAGACACCATAAACTGACCAGACAGACAGTTGCCAACTGTGGAAACGCTCTCTTGCAGAGATCAGAAGGACAGGGCTACCACTAAGTACATTTTATAAAAATTTATTTTTTTATTAAAACATTTGATGTACAACTGCAGGAGAGATAATATACAGTTATCTTGTACATAAATACAGGTTATAAATTCTTATTCTAATAGTGAAATGTTTCACTAAAGCATGCCCAGTGATTGGGCAAAACCAAAACTTATTTTATGCTACAGTCATCCTAGGGTCCTTCCTGCTAGGTAGCCTCCCTGGATCTGTGGGTTGCAGACTGATTGTCCTTTGGTTTATATCTAGTATCCACCTATTAGCGAGTACATAGCATGTTTGTCCTTCTGAGTCTGGGTTATTATCAATGTATTACTACCATCTTCAGCATCAGCACCCTGGAATCTGGGCATTATTCTGAGCAGAGTCTGTGAAACAGGTTATGACTCAATTTAATGTCATTTTTCTAGAGATCAGTTAAGTATTGAAGTAACCTCCTCGCCCAAATCTTCCCATAAGCAATTATGTTGAAATATAGCCCAACAAAGTGTTCCAAAGCTACGTAGAAAGTGGTATGACATATAAGTGGACTGGGTAGTTTTAAGAAAAAATAAAATAAAGAGGAAAAGGGGTTTAACTAAATTATTTCCAATATCTCAAGGGCTGTCATATTTAAGGTATGTTGTTGTTGTTACTAAATCTAACCAATTTTATGGACATAACAAAAGAAAATGTGAATTAGCTGTGTGTCTTGGTTACTTTTTGTCACTGTGATCAAAATACCTGACATAAGATAATGGGAGATATTGATCACTTTAGCTTAATTTCCGAAGGTTCGGCCCACAACTACTTGGTCCCANGGTGGTGGGAATGTGCTAGAAGAGGTTTTCAGCTCCTGGAGAATAAGAAGAAGGAAGATAATGTAGACGGTTTCAGGACAAGACATGCCCCCAGGACCTCCTCTAGCTAGGTGGCTCTTCATGCTTGACACTGCCTCCCAGTATGAGCCCACCACAAGACCAATTTGTGAAAGCACTGATCTATTGCTTAGGTCACAGTTCTCATAACCTGTTTGGTCTGGAAACAGACACACTCACTCACAGATGGACTTCCTTCATTTACTAGACAATTCTCAATCCAGTCAGGCTGACACCATGTTTAATCAGCACACTGCTCAAATGACTTCTAACACTGACCATAGGCCCTAGCTTAAGCATAGAGCTCAGAACATGCAGATACAATTTGGAAGAGTCTGGTCTATCCCCAGAAATCCTATGACAACTTAGCTTCCTTCACACAATGTGGTGGTTTGAATGAGAACATCTCACATAGGCTCTAGCATTTGGATTCTTGGTCCCCAGTTTGGGGAG
>LZPO01045731.1:0-14683 GCA_001675575.1 Neotoma lepida | reverse complement strand
GTGCCCTCAATTCCAGTAGTCTCTCCCAGTACTTCTCGTTCTATTCCTCCTGTTCCCATTCTTACTGGCCCCTAATTCACCCACAAAATCCATTCTATTTCCCTTTCCCAGGGAGATCCATGCATTCCCCTTAGAGCCCTTCTTGTTACTTAGCCTCTCTGNGTCTGTGGATTGTAGCATGATTAGCCNTTACTTTACAGCTAATATCCATTTATAAGTGAGTACTTACCATTGGCATGCCTACCTGCCCCTTGGGACCTGACAGGATGCATCATCCCTGTGTGCATGCACTTGCCAGTATTCAGGCAATACTTTGGCCTGCTCAGGGTCCTGACAACANCATGTGCTCATTGCTAAGTGGTCTCTGTGCACATGTGCTGACCCCGTTTAAAAGTGGGGCCCTACCCACCTTCTGTCTCTCTCTTCCTCTCTTCCCACAAGGNCACATCTGCACCCCCTTTCCTTCCCCCTTTCCATCTCTTCTTCTCTTCCTCTCTCTTCCTCTCTCATTCCTCCTCTCTCCTCAGCCTTTATCTCCAGAGGCTCACTCTGTGTCCCTTCTCCCTTTCCCCCAATAAAATCCTCTATGTGAGTGCTGTCTGCACAGTGTGAGTGACTTTCNGCCATGCCCCTTGGCTCCCACCTGCCAAGGCCACTGCCCACCATTTTAAATTATAGCACATACCATGCTTTTCTTTTTAGATCTTGGTTACCTCACTCAGGATGATTTTATTTCTAGTTCCATCCGTTTGCCTGCAAATTTCATGATCCATTTTTCTAACAGCTGAGTAGTACTCCACTGTGTAAATGTATCACATCTTCCTTATCCATTCTTCAGTTGAGGGACATCTAGGTTGTTTGCAGTTTCGGGCTATTATNAATAAAGCCACTGTGAACACAGTTGAGCAAGTATCTTTGTGGTAGGATGGAGCGTCCTTTGGGGATATGCTCCAAAGTGGTACAGCTGGGTCTTGAGGTAGATCGGTTCCCAGTTTTCAGANGAACCACCATATNAATTCCCAAAGTGGCTGTACAAGTCTACACTCCCATCAGCAGTNAAGGAGTAGTCCCCTTGTTCCACATCCTCACCAGCATGAGCTTCCACTTGTATTTTTTATCTTAGCCATTCTGGCAGGTGTAAGATGGGACCTCTGAGTGGTTTTGATTTACATCTTCCTGATGGCTAAGGATGTTGAACATTTCTTTAAGCATTTCTCAGCCATTTTGGTTTCCTCTACTGAGAATTCTCTGTTTAGATCTGTATCCAAGTTTTTAATTGGATTATTTGTTTNTTAAATATCTAGTCTCTTGAGTTATTATATATTTTGGAAATTAGCTATCTATCTGATGTGGAGTAGGTGAAAATCTTTTCCCATTCTATAGGCTGCTGTTTTGTCCTATTGGCGGTGTCCTTTGCATTACAGAAGCTTTTCAGTCTCATGATGTCCTATTTACTGATTGTTGATCTTAGTATATGCTGTGCTATCAATGTTCAGTTCATGAAGTTGTCTCCTGTGCCAATGTGTTCTAGGCTACTCCCCACTCTCTTCTATCAGGTTCAGTGTGTCTGGTTTTATGTTGAGGTCTTTGATCCACTTGGAGTTGAGTTTTGTACAGAGTGATAAATATGGGTTTATTTTCATTCTTCTGCATGCAGATATCCAGTTAGACCAGCACCATTTGTTGAAGATGGTTTCTTTTTCCAGTCCATATTTCTGGATTCTTTATGAAAAATTGAGTGTCCATAGGTTTGTAGATTTATGTTTGCATCTTTAATTTGATTCCATTGATCAAGATATCTGTTTTTATGCCAATAACATGAGGTTTTTATTATTATAGTAAAAAAAAAAGACTTTTCTTTTCTTTTCTTTTTTTGAGACAGGGTTTCTCTGTGTAGCCTCAGCTGCCCTGGAACTAGCTCTGTAGACAAGGCTACCCTCAAACTCACAGATCTGCCTGCCTCTGCCTCATGAGTGTTGGAATTAAAGGTGTGTACCACCACTGCCCACTGAGCATGCATTTTTATGTCAGCAGAAAGGCAATCACCTGCTTGGTAGAACTGTGTTTCAAACTCTCTCCACTCAAACGTCTACACTGTTCTGGATTCTTAGTGATTTCTTTGGACTTCATTCCTTGAGAAGCCTTTCAAGAGAAGCCTTAGCTGCAGCTTCAGAGTGCAAAGCCTTTTAAAAGAGTTTCTGCTCTGTTCATAGCAGAGACGGGGACCCCAGCTTTGCATGACCAACTTCCTCTTTGCACAGTCATCCTGATCCAACCATATATACTCATCCATCTGGAAAACGCCCAAATTGCAGTAACTAGCTCATCCCAGCTTGCCTTGGATTGTCCAGGTTGTAGCACTCTGTAGCCCACATCCTGGGCAATCTCTTCATTTCACACAACCTGGCATGAGTGGCTACCCAACTCTAAAAAGCCTTCCAAAACAATTTGGAAATCACCGATTCAGAAACAATGTCTTAGCACTGTCAAAAACATAAGTGCTTCTGCAGATAACACTTCAAGCCACTACTAGGTCGCTGAAAATTAGTGTGAACTATGTTATCGGCTGTTTCCATGTGCAATCAGGTGGAAAAGAGAATAAGCACAGCCACCTGATAGCATGCCTTGCTGGGGTCCTCAATAGTCAAATTCATTCACAAGGTTCTCCNGCCCAGTCCCCTTCCGGAATGTACTGGCTGAGTACCTGTCACTCAGATAGGACCCTTAGCCATGAAGAAAGAAAACAGGTAAAACCTGAGACCTCCCCACAGCCAACACACCCAAGCTTTTCTTCATAGCCAAGCAGTTTATTTTCTTTCCATATTTGAGAAGCATAATCCAGGCTGCCGGGCAGACTGAGGTCCACATGGATGGCACACAAGCCTGAGACCTTGACTTCATTAGAATGTGCTGTAACCCAACTAAGCAGCCACAGAAAAGCCTGTATAATTGACTTGAAAATAATGCTTTCAGGCACATGAGTCCATCACAGCAGCTGNAACGAACATCCAAACCAGAGAATGAGAGCCCAGCAGAGAAAGGGACTGTTCAAAGACGCCCAGATGATCCTCTTTGTTGGCAAAGCTGTCCAGATGCTCATGCAGCTTTAATTAAGCCCNATTCTAATTAATCTGTGACCTTATTCAAACCAACTGTTTCCCTGTGCCTCAAATGCCTCTCCAGCTTCCGATGCCCTTTCTCTTCAACTAGAATCTGAAGATGTGTTTTCTTATTAAGTTTAATTGAGAGATGACTGAACCATGGTCTCTCATAAGTAGGGAACCCCCCACCAGTAGAATTTGTACAACAGATGGGTGACAACAAGGTGTCAGAGATTTGANACAGCTTCTATGATTTATGCTGAGTCCAAAGACTCAATCCACACAAGACTGCATCCAAAACAGGACATCAGACATCACATACTTGATTGACTGAAAGCAGCACATTATTAGAATGAACAGACTCAAATAGCAGTAAGGAGACCATGGAGAGATAGAGGGAAGCTATATAAGGAGATATAAGAGAGCTGAACCAAAGGTACCAACCATCCCTTGTCCTCTAACTCAGAGCACTCAGGCATACTGTGTGCTACAACTGGCTTGCAGGTGCTTCCAAATGCTGATCCCCTCAGCACTGGCTGGAGTGTGGAGACTGCAGACCACTTGCTTGGACTATGANCAATCTCCTTCATCTGCCCAATACTGTACGGCTATAACTATCATGTGCTATGTTGAATGGTTTACAAATATCCAAGTGATNGCTAAGTATTCCTTTTGAAGCACTAATTTAAACCTCTTACCCATCTGTCCCTGATTCCTTTACATCAGTACAAATACTCTCACCAACCATAACTATCATCATGGTGTAGAAAATGTGGACTGTTCTTTGTATCTCTGTATACCTATACCCATAAGATGCTTCGAGCAGACTTAAGTCTATTACCCCATCCAGCACTTCTAATCAAAATACTCTAATAACTTCCCATAACCCTTAGTGTAAAATCAAAGTCCTTATGGAGGATGACAAGGTCTTCCAAAGCCTGATTTCTTGTGGCAGCAAAGAGTCCTGGCTGCTGGTGACAGAGCACAGTCTAACTGGACAAGGCAGGAGACAAATGTACCAGAGGGTAATTAGAGAGTAGCTGAAAGAAATTCTGTGACAGACTGATGAGGAAGCTGCATATTCAAGACAATGGCCAGCCTCATGCCAGTCTCCCCATGAAGACCTCCTGACATCTCCTCTCACATGGACTCCCCAGTTCCATCACTGTTGTGCCTCAGAGTCAATAGCCCTGGCAGCATGTTCTCTGGAAATCAGATTCTGCCTCACTTTGCTCCTTTCTGGCAAGAAGTCAAAATCAGGGTGGGAGCTTCTGGTTGTCTGAGCTTACATAATGCCCATGTCCTGCTTATAAACAAAGGTAGAAAAATAGGCATTCTAGTGGCAAGCTTTGAAATTCCCTAAATGTAAGAAAAATGACCAAAAGTAGTAACACTGAACAATTTCCATTGGTTCTGCTGTGAGAACTGCAGCTTCGCCTCCTAGCCCAACCATGTTAGGCTTCTTATCTCTTTAGTTGCNTTCATTTGTTCAAAAACTCATGACACCACTTATGACTGANGGAGCCCTGCACCCCAAGGGCAGCCCCTTCTAGTCTCTGCACACTTAAAATATATTGCCTTACATGTCAAAATGAACTTTGAAGATGGAATTAAGAACATTGAAGTGTATCCACTATTCTGAATTGTCCCTGTGGACCAAGAAAGTCATGGAGAAACAGGAGAGTCAGTAAGAAAGAAGGAAATAATAAGGATGTGACAATAGAAGCAGAGATTGGAGTGGCACAAGGGGGGAGCTGTGAGTCTCAAAGATAGTACAGCCTCTAGGAGTGGCAAAGGGCAAGGAGTAGATTCATCAATGCAGCCTTCAAAGGTAACACAGCCTCCCCACACCTTATTTTTACTGCTGTGAGACACATTTCAGATTTCTTAACTCCAGAAATAATATTTGCATACTTTTAAGCCATTTAGTGTGTGGTCATCTCTTACAGGGTGTGATCTAAATGACAATTGTCCACCCATACCCCATAGACTCCGCCATTTGAAAGCTTGGTCCTCCCTTGTTGGTGGCACTTACTGTTTGGAGATGTTACAGGGAGGTGTAGCCTTACTGGAGGAATCAAATCACTTAGGGNAGACTTTGAAAGTTTAAATTCNCCCNATTTCCAATTAGCTTTCTGTTTCATGCTTGCTGTTTAAGACATGAATCTCTCAGCTTCCTGCTTCAGCCTCCGTGCCTGCTTGCTGCCATAGCTGCCCGACATGATGGATTCTTAAGGACAAATAAGCTCTTCCATCTGTAAGTTGTCTTGGTCATGGAGTTTTATCACAACAGAAGAGCAACTAATGCAAGAAGCCACAGGAAACTAATAACTTCTGCCTTTGCACTTGCTCTGCCCTGCTGCCTGGAGTGACAGTCCTTAGTGCCTTCATCTCAGACCATCCATGCCTTTTAGTAGAAACTACCTCTAAGTTCCCACACTCAGTCAATTTCCCTACAGCCCTTCCTTACAGATTTGAACCTCTTCTTCATAGCACTTGTTACAGCNATAATTTTGTGTGTGTGTGAATTAACTCTTCCTAGGGTCTGGTTTGCTCATCAGNGTATCTTCCCCGGCACAGTACCTGCACATAATAGGTCCTCAAGTAAGGTTTGTTGGAAGGATGAATGGATCTCTCCCTCTCCTGTCTTTCTCTCTCTGTGTCTCTGTCTTTCTCTATCTCTCTCTGTCTCTGTCTCTCTGTCTCTCTCTCTCTCACACACACACACACACACACACACACACAGAGAGAGAGAGAGAGAGAGAGTCAGAAAAGCAGCAAAGCACCTCATTCATCTCTAACAATTTGTTCATGGAAACCTCCAGGTTCCAATTATAAAAGTAATGTGTTGAAAAGTGAGCACTTGATATTCAGTGGGTTACCATTGCCTAGAAGCATAGATGTGAAGTGATGACTCTGAAAACCTAAAAAGAATGAGTGGAATGCCTCATGATAATTTGCATATTCAACAATCTTACTGGAGAATATATTTATAGGAATAATATTTTGATTTATAGCTGCCCAAAAAGAATAAATGTTGCCTTTAAACCCCGATCCCGATATGCTGAGTGACACTCCACACATGACTGTCATCCCATCCTGTCCTCTGTTGAGTACATCAGAAGACCTTTCCTGGGCATCTGCTGAGTGGGAGACATTTCAAAGTCACCAAAAAGCAACAGAAGATCAAAGTTCTCCTGTCTATTGAAATCACAAGACACTCTTCTAGAACAGAGTGTCTTGTTCATTTCATTCAGTTCTCACACACACTGTAAAATAGCTCATTTCTTCTCTGTCACACCAGGTTGTCAGACCATCTGTGTGGGAATCCAGTTCTGGGCTCTATTCAAGATACATGGGGTGGAGGTGGGGAGTGTACAGGACACTATCTGTTGGCATTTTTCAGAAACACCTGACAGGAACATGGCATTGGAAGACTCTTTGTGAATAAGCACTGCCCTTTGCAAATGAGAGAACTATCTTGTCCCATAATGTGAATGGCCATATCAGAGGAGTTTCAGTCTTTCTGGAACTTTCCTCTGATTCCCAGGAAAGACNACAAAGCTTCAGGTTAAGGGCAGAGACTACATCTGGAAGCTTCNATTTGAGGAAATGCTCTCTGNGGTGCTATCCATGGATACTCCACTCTGCCATCACAGTCAGTCTCAAACNTGTCATAATAAGGGAAGCTGTCAATTAGGGAGGCTACTTCGAGCTGTGCTCTCTGTGCCCACTATACAGCACTTCCCGCCCTCTTCCCCTAAATGTGCCCATTAGGGAGGGAAGGTCCCTGTTGTAAGATTGTGTGCCAGTAAATTTGCACATGTGGATGTCAAGTACCACATTCACTATTTACTTTTTCCTAAACGAGTCCTTGCCTGGAACTCACCANGTAAGCTAGACTGGCTGTCCAGCAAACCTCAGAAATGCACCTGTCTCCACCTCTCCAGTTCAATGTGGGGGGGGGTGTGTGTGAGTGTGTGTGGGTGTGGGTGTGGTGTGTGTGTATATGTGTGTGATGTGTGTAGGTGTGTGTGGTGTAGGAGGGGGAGTATGTAAGTGTTGTGGAATCAAACTGAAGCCCTAATAACAGGCAAATACTGGTGACCAGGTGAATAGGCCACCTCTTTGCAAAGTTGAGAAATAGCTGTGTGTCTTTTGTGTCTATCTCCCTCCTGGTGCCTGTCTTATCTCTGCCACTTTGTATCCTAGTCTTGATAGGCTATGTGCTCAGGGAAGTACACAGGGGTTGGCACTCGCCCTTTCAGCATCATTTAAGTGTTGTGAGAGTCTCCAAGAATTAAAATTGTTCTAAGTTAAAACAATTTAAATGGCTAAGGAAGGAAATTTGAGCATAAGGCCTGATGAAGAATTTTTATCTGGACCACAGATAAATTCCAAATCAGACCACTCATTCCATGCATGCCATCACATTGTCCATTTTGGGGGCAGGGAAACATAGCTGAGTCCAGCTGTTGAGAGAAAAGATAGGCTCAGAGAAAAGTCAGGAGCTGAATTACCCAATAGTGATCTACTGGAGATGAGCTCCGATGTCATATACTGATCCTGTGGGAAAGAAGGAAAGAATGAACATGGAAGAGAAGGGGAGGGCATTCCAGAGCCACATCTGGCATTTTCAGATTTTATGAGCAGCTGAGGCCCAGAGCTTCATGGGTATGAGACACAGCTTGACTGTAGGGCTCATCCTCTAAGATTCTTGAATATTTTAGGTTTGGTGGGCTTTTATATCTCTACATTGAATGTGTAGTGTGAAAATGGACTGATGTCATCATACAAAGGCCCTTTTAAATCCAGAAAGAACAGCCCCATCCATCAAGAAATCATTCTCATTAGTCTTTCTAGCCTACTGCCTCCAGATTACTGCAGGCTGCCAGTAGAGATGTAGGCCCACAAATAGTAAAGTGTTACTACAGATGCAGGCTGCAACCATGATAGATGCAATTCAGATTCACACATAATCATGTACGTGCATCTCCCCACGTTTTCAGCAGTCAATACTCCCATCACAGGAGCTTGCTCATCCTGCCCCCCACCCACGCAGAAACCCAAACTACTGGTTAGTACAGTGGAAATTGCTTTAGTACCCAATTTGTGAAAGAAGCCCAAAAGAAATCAACTGAATATGATAAACCAGATGCTGAATAATGTGTGACGACATAAGGTTCAGGAGTCAAACAGAACTGGATCCAAACTTAGCATCTCCATTGATTAACTGTGTGATCTTGGATGAGTAATTTCTTTGGGCTCCTGCGTGCACATGTGTGTGTGTGTGTGTGTGTGTGTGTGTGTGTGTGTGTGTGTGTGTGTGTGTGGTGGGGGGGGCGTGTGTGTGTAAGTATTATGGAATCAAACTGAAGCCCTAATATCAGGCAAATACTGGGCTATCTCCACAGCCTCAGGCTCCAGCTTTGGTTATCTTATCACTGGACTAGGACTAATATTTATTTTGCCTGATGGTACTAAAGATTACAGCAAATACATTTAAAATGCATGTTCCAGAGCTTATCACTTAACAAATGTAGTAGTGACTGTTAACAATAATGAAGAGCATACCTGTGCTCACTTCCTTCTCTGTGACACTCTCTGTGGCTGTAGTAACCATAGCCCCATTGCCATCTTTCCCTCTGGATTCCCACATGCCCAGTTGGTCTCTCAAAAGGAATTTATCAACTCAGACCAGGCNCTGAGAGCAATAAACTAGGTCATGTTCCAGGCCCCATTATTACTGCTGTCAGCAATAACTGATTTCAGCTTTCTGACATAAATTTGGCTGTTTTGTGTCCTGCCACCATCAGGGAGCAATCTTACAACAGGGACCTTCCCTCCCTAATGGGCACATTTAGGGGAAGAGGGAGGGGAGTGCTGTACAGTAGGCGCAGAGAGCACAGCTCGAAGTAGCCTCCCTAATTGACAGCTTCCCTTATTATGACAGGTTTGAGACTGACTGTGATGGCAGAGTGGAGCATCCATAGACAGCACTGCAGAGAGCATTTCCTCAAATGGAAGCTTCCAGATGTAGTCTCTGCCCTTAACCTGGAGCTTTGTAATCTTTCTTGGGGACTCCCAGGGACATAGATCATTGTCAGCTTGGCTGCTGAGTCCTGCTCTGTACAGACACCTGAGAAAAAGAAAGTCAATGAGAGTCCAGAAATCAAGGGGAACAGACAGCAGGGCTGGGGGTTGAGGAGCCAAGGTCTGGCTTCTGTCCTAATACTGCATGAACTTTGGCAAGTGTTTTTGCACTGCGGGTCTCTGCTTCTGTCAGCACAAAGGCTGTCCTGAGTTCCTGTCCTTCCACGGAGGAATGCTGGCAATGAATTCTGGCTTGGCTTGTCATATTTCCAACTTTGTCTAGATTATAGGCACGTAGTTTGTGGAAGCATATCTCTGTGAGAGGAAGAAAAGTAACTACAATACAAAACTAATATTAAATGGGTGTTTCCCACCTGCCAAATATTGCGCTGAAGATTTCCCTTTACTGTCTCATAAAAAGGAGCCCAGTGGGCACATGCCTGCTGTGTATCGTCTTATATTCACTTACCTCTTGCCTAAATGTCTCCTGAGAAGACACCTTCCTTTCCATTTGTCCTCAATGACCNCCATCAGCTCAAAGAGTAAGTCTTGATTGTTTTGGAGACAATGTAGACTCTCCCCTGAGCACAGTAACTGTTTCAGGGGCAGCACAGATCTCGGCAGTTGTCAATGAAACCCCAGGAACTCACCAGAAACGTAGAGGTACAGCCTCCTTCCCAGGAAGCAGGCGCCCCACCACGTGCTGATAAGCATTGGGGACACATAGAGACTATATTTCCAATATGAACGCCAATGCTGAAAACACAGAGCCTAGAAGTAAATAGTAAGAAAACCAGGGGCTTAAGAAGTTAGCTCAGACATAATCTAAAATTGCCATTGCTTTGATTTGGATTTTTTGTTTGTTTGTTTTTTCAAGACGGGGTTTCTCTATATTGCCCTGGTTTTCCTGAAACTAGCTCTGTAGACCAGGCTGGCCTCATACTCATAGAGATTCACCTGCCTCTGCATCTGGAGTGCTGGGATTAAAGGTGTGTGCCACCACCACCCAGCTTGTTTTGGATTTTTTTTCACTTTCATACAATCAAAATTATTCTCATAGATAGAGGTGAACATTGCTAATCTCATTGAATAGATTAAGAAACTAAAGCCCAGTGAAGCTAAGTAATTTGCCTCAAGCTAAACAGCAAGTCCCTGTCAGAAATGTCATCTGAACTGAGGTTCATTGGAGTACTGTACTTTTTGCTACAATGAAGTAGTAAAAATGGCAAAGTCGTTGACAGTGGGAAAGTTTTTATGAATTAAGACACCTTATTGTTTCAAGAACCAATTTGGAATTGTAACCTCAAATCCAGTCAAAATGGACTTTATTGGTACTTTCATCCTAAGAAAGATTCTTAGTACTCTAATGTCACATGAGTAACCAATGTCCATCATCAGCCCCTGGACAGCTCCCACTTCCCTGTCTTGGTGACTGTTCCTAACAAGTAACATCCTTCACAAGTCTTGCCTGTCACTCTCATTGTGTTCTTAGCTTCTTGCTCACTAAAAAGCCCTGGAGACATTAGATATCAGCCCCTCAACTTGCCCCTATAAGTTAGTCAGTGGCTATCTTCATGTATTAAAAGTAAAACCAAAATTTCTGCTGCCATCCCTCTTCATTTGTAAATGAGGGAAATATAAAGCTTGTATTGTAAGCGAAAGAGAGTGTCATATGGAGTTCCAAAACCAGTCTCCAGACATGGCTGAATCCAGGAGATCCAACAATACTAACAGGACTCTTGTGGACTCCTTGTAGCTCACAGCTCTCCTGGTCTTCCTACATATAGATTCTGTTGGGGGAAGGGCAGTACCAGCCAGTGGCTCCTGACCCACTTCCTTCCAACTCACCTGCTGCATGAACAGGAAGATGTCTTCCACCCATTGAGCACCTGTCAATCTGAGAGAAGACTTCACTGCCCTTTCTCTAGCCATACTCCAATGAACAGTCCCTATGAGGACAGGTGACAGGACATCATTAGGGACAGTGCTATCAGTCTCAAGGACTTGGAGAAATACTCTATGTGTCAGAAAATGAAAATGGGAGCAGCATGTTTAAAAAACAAAAAGCAAAATTTCGGGTACTTCAATCTTCCCCACCAGTCCAGCCACCTCACAGCTAACCCTCGAGATTTGCACTCCAAAAGTAATGATCTTGACAGAGTCTCGTGGTATTTTCATCCATCTATGATTTTGTATGCACTGCCCTACTTCTGGGAACACAGAAGGTATTCTGGTTCTGTTTCTGTATCTAGAAATGCCCAGCTTTCCTGATTGTCCTCCAGACACATCAGACTCTGAAGAATAACAGGCACCTCATCGCTCTTTAGAGCTCACTCTGCGCCTTGCACATGCTTCCCCTGTCATGGTGCCATGCCATAATCTATAGTATTGTGCTTCTATGATTATTCCCTAGAACTAAACTCTTTAAAGACCAAAACTGTGCTGCTCATTTTATCTCCAACATTAAACAAAATTATCTACACTGAAGAGGTAATTAATTACTGAATGGATGGTTAATTATGTGAATAAAAATGAATAATTCTTCTGAAAGAAAAGATCAATATAGTTGAAGGAACACTGACCTGGGAACTGGAGGACCTACTCTTGTTCTTCCTTTACTATGACACCTTGAACATGTATCCAAACACATTGATTTCTGACCTTACTGTTTCTCGTGTTTAGGAACTTGTTTAGTAAGGTAATTGGTGGAAAGTGGTGCTACTGACAAAATAGAATTGCCATGTGATATTCCAACCAGAACTCTCTTCCAATCTGTAAATATGAATATGTGGTCAGCTGATTACTGCTTCCCCTGCTATACCCACATTCACATTCTTGGAACCTATAAATGTCAAAAGAAATTCTGCTGAAGTAATTGAGAGTCTTGGAAGATATATTTCCCTTGGGTTGTATGGATGGTCCTGATGTGACCACGGGAGTCTCAGAGGAGTCCATTGCAAGAAAAGAAGGCAGGAAGACAAGATTGGGATTTGGAGTGATGCTAGAATATGGAGGATGGGAGTACAAGCCAAGGCAGCCCAGGAACATCGAGAATCTGGGAAAGGTGAAAGAACAGGTTGTCCTCAGTGTTTCCAGAAGAAATGGCCTTGACTTTAGCCCAGGGTAACTGTAGACAGCTAAGCTCCAGAAGAATAAAATATTCATTTTCTGTCCAAGTCAGTGAGTTTGTATGACAATCATAAACTACTAACACATAAGTCTAGGAGAGAAGATGAAGTTTAAAAAAAAAAGAATTATTGTTTTACTAATACAGTAAAGGAAATAAAGCTGAGGTAGATTTTCAACTATCTGTGAAGAGGGGTTGAAAATGGGTAGTTCTTTTCATGGTAAGAGGGCATAAAGAATTGACCCAAATGAATCCAGAGAAATCTAGATTAGACATGTTAACAAAGTTAGTAAAATCTAGATGTGGGTGTTGTGGCACACAACTCTAGTCCCAGCACTCAGGGGTCAGTGGATCTCTATGAGTTTGAGCCAGCCAGAGTTATATAGAGAGTTTCTAGTTTCTGTATCAAAACTAAACAAAAAAAAGTAATAACTGGAATGAATTTCCAAAAATCCACTGATGGGCTTCCTGGAGAATGAAAATCTAGTTAGATGTGCTGTAAAGCATATTGATGATGACTTGATAGGTCCTTCAACACACGGTGAAGTAAAGGAAGCCACAAGTACTGGACTTCTATCTAGGAGGCCAAGGAAATAAGTATCCCTGTGGTTGGAGCAAGCAATTTTTCTAGCACCAGTGTGAATGGTAAGGGTTCATTCTGAGCTAGTAAGCTGAGCTATGAACTTCTATTTGTAGACTAAAAGAGATGAATCATCTACCTGGATGAGAGAGGCTTGTAGCATGCTTGAGGGAAATCCATAATTGTCTCAGATTTCAGAGCCTATGAGTGAGTCACAGACTCATTGAATATGAAGTGGTTCAATGTGAGCCCCTAGTGGTCCAGANTCCTGAGTTTCAATTTCAAGTCTGTCACTTATTCACTGAGTAACCTTAAGAAACTTAGTTTATAAGTAAGTCAGTCTCTTTATTTACAAATGAGAAATCTTTATTCCATTAAGCTCTCATGGTGATTAAATGAGATACAGTGAGCCCTCAGTATTCACAAAAGTCTGGTTTCAGATTCCCCACAGACACCAAACCCTGTAGGTACTCAAATCCCATATATTGCATACATTGTATGTCTATACAGCCATATACTCCAATATACTTTAAATCATATCTAAATTGTTCATCATACTTACCACAATGTAAATGTAATAGCAATAGTTTTTGTATTGTATTGTTCAAAGAACAATAACAAGGGAAAGGAGCTGTGCCTGCTCAGTACAAATGTTTCCAAATGTTTCAGTCAGTCATTAGGTGAACCCACAATTGGAAGTCCCACAGACATCAAAGGCCAACAGCATTGCATATAAAATACCTCTAGAGCAGAGTAAGAATTCTTTAAGAGGTAGTTCTCTTTTTTCCAGTACAATCAGGTTAGCTGTGAGTTAGAGAAAAATCATCAGTTTAGACTACAGGGAGTATAAACTGATGGTCCAAAGAGGAGGAGGAACCCACAGAACAAAGGAAGCCTGCAACTGAGCAGTGAAAATTAATCACAGTGTCAGTACCAAAAACACCAGGCTCGGGTGGGGACTGGTAACTGGGGCTCCTTGAAATACCACCTCCAGCTGTCGAATTACCCCTCCATCATGGAAGAATACCATGGCTAGAGAAACAACTTTCCAGAAATTGAGGCAGATCCACTTGCTGTCCCTGGAGGCATCCTATGGCCTGTCACGGTGCAAGTAAAAATGGCTTTCACTTGACTTTTATGACATCATCCCCTTTCCTCCTATGTATATCCCCAAAGAAAATTTATGTGCAGACTATCATCTTAAGTATAGCAGTAAATACAGCAGACATAAACCAGTCCCTACCCTAAAACTTTATAATCTAGTCCTCATAGCAGATATTACTAATCAACTAATGACACACTCCCACAAAGTCCTGGAGCGCCATCAATTCCTTCTCTGCATAGTCTATTTCACCAAAGAGCTACCACCAATCAATTAGAATTGGCATATGAGATGAAAACCCACTGTCATTCCTGCTAGAGCTCCTGCAGCCACTGAATGAATGTGCTCTGATCCCTTCACAGGCATATGTCACAGCTATCTCACAAGCCATTGCTAACAGCAAAATGACACCCCAAAAGCAACAATCACCAATGCAGACATTTAGAATCTGATGACATTATGTTTTGACTACTTGCCCTGAAAGGATCTTGAGTATCTCACTGAAGCATCCAGTTATTACACTGATCCTCGCTGCTCATCTGATGATCAATTGATGGAGTGTTTATAAGCCATAAAGTCAAGTTTATTTATGATATTTGTGATCTTTTATTTTATAGCTCCAGACCCAAATTACCATTGTTTCCTCTCTCTCTCTCTCTCTCTCTCTCTCTCTCTCTCTC
>LZPO01045730.1:7652-24300 GCA_001675575.1 Neotoma lepida | reverse complement strand
GAGAGAGAGACAGAGAGAGAGAGAGAGAGAATGAGTGTCATGGCTCATCTATGACAGCCAGAACAGCTTGTGGGAGTTGGTTCTTTTCTTCCACCTTATGGGTTCTGAGGATTGAACTCAGGTCATTAAGCTTGGCAGCAAGCACTCTTATCACTAAGCCATCTCACTGATCCCTTACACACTTTAGAATTAAGACTACATTCTGATTTGGCATTGAGATGTATTTTGTTTTATTGCTCTTTTGGCCAGGAATTTGAACACTTATCTTGGCACTACAGATTCAACAAAATTAAGGGAATAAACTAGTTAAGAAAGCTTTTACTAATATGCTTTCATCAGCAAAACTGTATTACCTGCTTGTTGGCTTTCAACACCGCCCTCAGTGTGGCAATCTGCTCCCGTTTGGTGCTCAGCAAGGATTTCAGTTTGAGAATCTCTTCCATTAAGNCTTCTTTGTCCTTATCTATCATGGGAGCCAACTCTCGGGCTGCTGCTCTTTGACGAGACAGCTGTAAGGATCTGTCCACTGCTTTCTGCAGATGCTTGATTTGGTCCCGGATTATGGCATTGAGGTTGTAGATATTCATTGGCTCTTTGCGGATATCACTTGTATCCAAAACTGGAGATGATGGTGGGGCAGTAATAACAGGAGAGATTGTGGGAGTCTTAGTTGGACTTGGCTCTTTAATAGTCTCTGTGTTTTCTTTTGAAACTGGTTCAGATGATGTCCTTGATTCTACTGGGGATGACATACCCTTCCTGGATAATCTTGGAGACAAAAGCCCCCTGGGATCATCAGGCCCCTTGAGGCTGCCACTGCGGGTAACTCTGCTTTGTCTATAGTAGTCCAACATGACCCTGTTGGGAGTTTCATTATTACATAGACACACATGGTGGTAAAGCTGTGCTAGTTCCTCACTAAATGTCACCAACTCATCCTGGGCTGTATTGAGAGTGTTGTGATTTTCATTGGCTATGCCAGTCATCTTTTGCAATTCCTTCTCCATGTAGGCCATCTTCTCGCCACTCTCCTTAGATGTCTTTTCAAGGTTTGTCACTTGCTCATCATACATTTGGATCTTACTCTCATATTTTGTCTTTTCTTCTGTATAATTTTCTACAGATTTATTATATTTCTCCTTTAAGGCCTTAATTTCTGCTTTCAAATCAATGACCTCAGTGACAGCCACTCTATATTTGCACTCAAGGATCTCTAAGCCATTGATGTCCACCTCATAGTCATGGGCCTCCTCCGATGAATTCCGGCCCTTCTGACAATCTAGCTCAGCCTTGAGCTCCTTGCTGTTCTGCAGACCCCTCATGGCATTAACATGCTCTGTGAGCCGGTGCACTCGCTCATGCTGCTCTGTCAGTGCCCCCTTAGTGTGTTCTAGCTGGGTTTGTGACTCTTGGAGGTTGGCCAGAAGAATGGCTTTTTCTCGCTCTACCTGCAATGGCAGAATACAATGTCTGAATAACTTCAGTGCAAAGCCAGTAATGAACTCAATACAGTTGGATAGACATGTATACATTTAAAATGCCCATATCAGAGCCAACATTCCCATTATTTCAAATTAAATTTAAGTGTTTCCTTATTTTAGATTCTGGTAAGTCAATCTAAAAATACCTAATTTGTAACATGGGATTTGATGTAAGCCATGCCATTTGAATTTTTCATAAAGGAAATAGAAAATCTAAATATTTTATTGTTGGCATTATGTAAAAAAAAAGATTTGGGGGCTTCTGTGTTCTTTTTTCTTTGAAAACTAAATTAATCCCCTCTAAAAATTTAAGCATTATTGAAATAAATTGAAGCTTTTTTCAAATAGCTTTTCCTTCTGGAAAAGCCTTTTCATAAAATTTAATCAAAACAAAATGTACTGGATATGTCTTAAGCTTATTGTAGGGATAAAATATCTTGATAAATGAAGTAATGTATTTAGAACAGTTTTGGGTCTGTTTTGTATTTTGTTTGTATTTACTATAACATTTTCCAAAATCTACTATTTCTTCATTACAGCAACTACAGAAAACATTCAACAGAACATGGGCTTTCCCCTGTGTGTTCTGTGTAGTTCTAAATCAATTCAATAAGGAATGGTACCCAAATTTTATATATTTTACACATATTTGTATATAGCTAGATAGATATGCATATATTCTACTATTTGTTCCTAGACAATGTTGTTCTAATAGAAACAAGTATACTAAATTACAGATAATTTCATAAAACTTCAGCATTATATTATCACTCAGCTATTAGAACTTAGGATAGCTTAAATTGTATTTGTATTTTAATGAACATTTGCTTTGCTTAAATTATTTAAGAGTTATTGCTCTTTGAAGTAAATGCAAAATACTTCAAAGCTGAAACTGACTATACATTTTGAATGTCATTATTTTAAACTCCACTTGTGTAGAATTCAACCAAGAGAGATTTGTTGATTATGTTCTTATATAGTGACTAACAATAGCCACTGATTCTCTACCTACTGTTTCATCTTACATTTGGAGTTGGGGATTTTATTTTTTCCTGAATGTTGTACTTATAAAATATTTACTAAAAATATAGAGTATATGATAAATATCAGTAGTGTTATATGCCATAGAATTTTTATTTTGTTAATGGCTTATTTTTTTAATGAATGCATTTACATTTAATGAAAACATACGACTCTTGTGTGAAAGAACAAAGGAAAAAATAATCAGAATTCTTATGCAGAGGGAGGCTGCCTCTTTGGCAGACAAGTCCAAGTGTGATACAATGGCACCTATGGAAGGATGCAGAGCCAGAATTCGGAGTAGAAAGACACAGACACAACCCATAGCAGTCTGAATGCCAAGAACTACTGGGGTGCCAAGTGCAGTTAGGGGTCTCTGAGAAAGATGAGGATGTCGATCTTATGGTGGAGGCTGAGGCTGTAGCTGAAGACTACAANTTCTTCTGCCCTTTCTCTTTGTTCCACCTTCTGCTACTGATGACTCCCCTCCCCTACAAACTATAGTGCCAAAGCTATTATTCATGGACTATTCAGTCGTAAAACTTGAAAGTGATAACTGTACACATATTGAAAGGATGAACAAATGACACCCTTGAAATCAGCTGATGATTTGGGCTTCAATGGAAAAGGAGCATGACAAAGTTCATGAAGGAATACAGAATTGGATTAAAATTCAGGCTACAGCTGTTTGTATGGGAAATGGTGGTTATAAGGAAGAAGACGAAATGCTTGCAAGAATATTTGGTTGTCCAAATTCTCTCATGCCTTTATAAAGGAAATGACTTAGATTAATCTCTCAGGAAAATACACTCTACTCCTTTTTTCATCATTGCAGTTATAATTACATGATAGGGAAAAATTAATAGCTGTGTAAATTATGTGCTAAATAAATACATCAACTTTTCTAATAAAGGCAGCAGCAAAAGTGATGGAAAATTAAAAAGAATGTCTCAAGATAACTCCAATGGCAATGATATTAAAACAGAAACTGAAGTTAATTTAGATAAAGGAAAAAGACACAAGAACAACTACAAAAAAGTAAACACACAAAGGAAAAAGAAGAACCACTGAAGATAAGGG
The DNA here is from genome assembly GCA_001675575.1 of Neotoma lepida. Classification (NCBI taxonomy): domain Eukaryota; kingdom Metazoa; phylum Chordata; class Mammalia; order Rodentia; family Cricetidae; genus Neotoma; species Neotoma lepida. The sequence continues at coordinate 20,719 of LZPO01045730.1, read as the reverse complement.
ATTATGCATTTCACAGAATTAGCCAGACACTGATAAAAAGAGAGACCTGGGGACATACAAGTATGGTTTTCAGAAGAGGACAATAATTTTAGGAAGGGTGAGAGAAAATATGGAGGATGAGCAAAATATTATCTATCACATAAGTTCAACAAGTGAATGAATGTCATGCTAATAGACAGATGAGAACTATGAAGAAACAAAACTGATTTGCTCAGACACTATAGACTAAATTTGCAAGAGCTTGATAAAAAAGGACAGTTAAATACTTTGGTCACTAAATGTTGTTTAATCTGGTTACTGATGTATCTTAAAGTTTTTATTTAAAGTATTATTTTTTAGGACTGGAGAGATAGTTCAGTATTGAGAGCCACTAGTAGCAAAAGTCCATGAGAGTATACAGCAGTGATAACTAGAGTTCAGAAAGTCAACCTATCAGAATTAAGGGTTCAGTTAGAGGAAACCATCATGCAAGGCATTAAGGAATTACTGCCTTTTTAATGAATTGGCTGTCTCTTGTTGTAAACTTCTTGTGCAATAACAGCTACTCCCCATTTACCGTGCATCTCTATATTATGTGTGCATGCAATCTCACAATTGCATCTCAATCTTGGGCATAATTTTCCCTATACATTTGAGGTATTTGGATAACTGTCCCCAGCTGTGTTTATTTTTCATTAACATAAATCTGGCCAGGGCCATTCTCCGGACAAAAGTATTTGAGCAAAGATACCTTTTTCCAAGGACAAACACAGAGAAATAAACATTAGCTCATCTTACTTACAGATAAGAGAAAATAAATACTAGCAATTAAATCCTCAACCCTTTACCTTCACCCCAGGTTATTTACACAAGATCCTAACTTAAGAGATTTACTGCTCACATTTTAGCCATTAGCTAGCTACTGAGTTAAGGCAGTTATTCCCACTGGCCCAAGGAGATTGCCTACAAGGCCAGGCAGGTGATAGGTGCCGAGCTTCTTTCTTGTGCAAATTAAGTTTTAATTCCTCCTCAGCCAGGTGTTATTCCTAGATTTTTCTCCTCAGCAATTACTCTGAGTGAAAGTGCTTTCACTAACCAAATGCTACATGCTCTAACATAGGTTGTTTAGCCACCTAACATATGTCTCCCTTCCTACCAGAAAGCAGCTGCAGCCAGGAAGAGTGGGAAAAGTGGCGCCAAGGACAGTTTACTTTCTTTGTGACTTATTGACACCTAACATTCTACCTAGCCGTTTCTAGATTATAATTTGAGCACATAAATTCCCTAATTGGTCTTAGCCTTTAGTTGACCCTACCAGAGAACTCCCCTTTAGTCACTCCCCCTTTTGGGGTTGTAATTGGAAACTGACATTTATTGGTTTATGTGTGGACCCTTATCACCTCTCTCTGTGACCCTGAAAATTACAAGCCTTGCATTGCTTTGCCAAAGAACTANTGCATATATACTGGTCCTCTCAGAGCACTGGAGAGAATTGATTGAGAAGATGGAAAAGACCTAGATAGGTATGAGAGACCAAGAAGGGAATTGATGGAGAAGAACAAGATGAGGGCAAAGATGGAAAGAACTAGATAGACATGAGAGAACAGCAGAAGGGACTGAGAGCAGGAGGTACTGAGAGGAGCTAAGTATAAGAACAGAAAAGAAACTGTGTAGATGGAATTGACTTAGAAGAATAAAGTGAATGGACTGAAGAACTCAGTGTGCTTAGATTCATTGAATATCCCTCAGATTAGAATCCTTAGCCACTTGTAGCATCTGTTCTGGACCCTGATAGAAATCCCCTCAAGGCAGGCACTGGAGGGGAATTNGTTAGTTCAGGGGTTAAGAACACTTGCTGCTCTTTCAGAAGACGAAGGTTTGGTTTCCATTATCCACATGTGGTTTACAACTGCACATAACTCTAGTTCTAGAACATCCATTGCCCTCTTCTGTTATCACAGGCACAGCATGCACATGATGCAAGCATACACCCAGGCATACACATAACATAAATAAATAAATCTTAAAACCAATAAAGTATTATTTTTCTCTGACACTTTAATTACTAAGGGTTTATGCTGTTAAGGTAAAATTGTAAGTCATCACTATATTCTGCAAGAGACATTATTTTGAGTTTTAAAAAACTTTAACAAAGCTAGCTTAGATTAAACTTCTTCAAAACTGAACGATAAAAAGAATTCACATTAGGATTTTTTTAGATAAGCTCTTGTTACTATGTAGCCCAGGCTGGCCTCAAATTAGTGATCCTCCTGCCTTGGCCTCTTGAGTGCTGGAATTAAAAGCATGCCTCACCATATTTTGCTTCATATTAGGACTTTGAGCATAAAGAATCAAAGCTATTTTATTAGCCATTGATTTCTATGTTTATTTTTTTAAATGTTGAAAGGATGAGTTTTATTATGTAAGTTATGTCTCAATATATATTTCTACTAAATTTATTTATTTATTTATTTACAACACGAAGTTTCACTATATTGCCAAAACTGGCCCCAAATTCCTGAGTTCAAGTGATCCTCCCACACGCATCATACTCCTGTATTCCNTTAAGTCCAAATAAATTCTGTTATAATAAAAAAAGTTGTTGAATCATACTTATTTGAGGGATATGATGTGATGCTTTCATACATGTACACTTCTAGTCCTTTATAGGACTAAAACAAATTATTTAACATACCTACTACCTTATACAGTTATCCTGTTTTATTTGTCCTCTAAAACCCATGTGTTAAAAGCTTGGTCTCCAGCCTATATCAGTACTGAGAGGGTCTAGAATCTTCAAAAAGAGGGGCCTAGAAGGAGAAAGTTAGATTACTGCAACAGGCCCTTGAAGAGTACTGGAACTCTGGCTTCCTTTCCTCCTCTTTTGCTTCCTGAATTCATGGAGTAGGTAGCTCTATTCCCCCATATGTCTCACCATGTTTTGTTTATGGTGACTTTTAGCACAAAGAATCAAAGCTATTTTATTACCTGTCCATTTCTATGTTTTTTTTTTAAATAAAGTGTTTTAAAAAACATGATGCTCTGCCTCAATACAAGCCACAAAATGATGGAGCCAAGCAATTGTGAGCTTAAATGCTTAAAACAATACCCAAAATATACCTCCCCACCATACAAGCTGATTTATCTTAGGTATTTGTCACAGCAATTGAAAATTTTACAACATATTGTTATTAATATAGTCACAACATTGTACAAGGTTTCCATATAATTTAATTCTACAGTATAACTTAAAATTTGGTTGTCTTCCCCTTTCCCTATTAACCATCCCTGGTAACTCAGCCTCTGTCAACCACCATCTTTTAATACTCTACACATAAATGAGATGACACATTATTTATTTTACTGTGCCTGATTTATTTCACTTAGCATATCCTTTTCATTGACCAATATTGTTCTAAATGATACAATTTCATTATGTTTTAAGATTAAATATTATTCCCTCATACATAGATATCACACTTTGTGGTGGTATTTTGTTGTACCCTAATAAAATTGGCCTGAAGATCAGAGAACAGCCACTAGATTAAACATAGAGGCCAGACAGTGGTGGCACACACCTTTAATCCTAGCACTTGGGAGGTAGAGATCCGTCTGGATCTCTGTGAGTTCAAAGCCACCCTGGACTACATGAGATATTTCAGTATAGGAGAGAAACAGAGCCAAGCAGTGGTGGCACACACCTTTAATCCCAGTACTTGGGAATCACACTCCTTTAATCCCAGCACGAGGAAGGAAGTAATAAGGCTGGGCAGAGAAAAGTATATAAGGTGTGAGGAAACAGGAAGTAAGTGCTTCTTCTCTTTCAGCTGAGAGCCCTTTTGGCTGAGGAAAGCCCTCTTTCAGCTGAGGACTCAGAGACATTCAGTAAGAGGATTCATGGAGTTATTGAGGTGAGGCGTGGCAGTGGCTTGTTCCTTTGTCTCTCTGATCATTCAGCATTTATCCCAATATCTGGCTCTGGGTTTTTTATTAAGACCATTTAGGAATTCGTGCAACATCTGGCACCCAACGTGGAATTCATGCAACAACACTTTCTCTCTGTGTGTGGCTGTATGTCTGTCTCGCTGCTGGTTTGTTTTGAGACAGGGTCTCACTTTGTAGCCCAAGCTGGATTTGACCTCCCTATACAGGTCAGTTTAGCCTTGAACTTGTGATGCCTCTGCCTTAGCCTCCAGGATGCTAGAGTTTCAAAAGTTTACCACCACACCTGGTCCATACATCAACCCTGCACACCAGAACAGGAGACATGTCTCAGTGTTGTAGGATATTTGTACACTGAGTGATGATGTATTTGCTGTGATTGGTGTGATAAAAAGCTGAATGGCCAATAGTTAGGCAGGAGGTATAAGTGGGATTTCTGGGGAAAGAAAAGAAGAGGAGGCGAATCTAGGTGTGCAGGAGACACAAAGAGGAAACAGGAGGTGCAAGATGGAAGAGAGGTAATGCCATCTGATAGAATGTAGATTAATATAAATGAGTTAATTTAAGTTATAAGAACTAGTTAGGAACAACCTAAGCTATAGGCCAAGCTTTCGTAATTAGTAAGAAGTTAATTTAAGTTATAAGAGCTAGTTAGGAACAACCAAAGCTATAGGTCAAGCTTTCATAATTAATAAGGAGTCTCCATGTCATTGTTTGGGAGCTGGTGGCCTCCTAAAGAAAAATTCAACTACATATGGCACCCAATGAGGGGCTCAAATATCCACATATGGCCCGAGAAAGCAGTCTCTTGGGTGGGCTCAGCATACAGAGGCATGGCTCTTTTAAGAAGCACTGCTGTAAAGCTGAGCACTTGAGCAGCCAGCAATGGGTACAAACTCCTGCTTCAGGTAGATACAACAAGTTCCCAGAGATGGGGCAAATAAATGTGGCTCCAGGGCCAAAACCTGCAGACATAAGACTAGGCTCTCACCTGTCTCTTATACACATCTAGATGTGTATAAGAGCCATATGCTAAGTACAGCCATGTGGCTGTAGCCTAGCACTTTAAGATTTGGTTTATGATCAGTAGAGGCTGCAGATGAGAGGGGAAAAAGCCAGGTCCAGATTAACAAAACCTTTGCACAGGTTACAGTATGTTTAAAAATGTACTTAGATGCTAAATAAAGAAAAAGAAAAAGAAAGTCATTAAAAAATAAAGTTTAAAAATAATAAAATCTTTAATTAAAGAATAAAGTAATACAAAAAAATAAGTCATGTAAGGATGGGAAATATGCAGGACATCTGGATTCTGTATGGTGCTTTGCTGACTTTGAATTTTTTAAATGCTAATGTACAAAAAAATAGCTGTTGAGAGACATGGATTATATAAACTGTTACATTAAACCAACCTATATATTTTGGGGGAGAAATTATGCCTTTGTTTCCACAGGAAACAAAAAGTTATGGTTCTCTTCAAAATTAACTAAGATCAGATTTGTTTAGGGGAGACCTCCTGAAAATCTTGGCTACAGACATAAAATAGAAACCAAAAAAGGCTAAAGGACAGGTGACATATATGCTGATCCCTCCACATGGAACAGCTCTGAGACTGGATGAAACATGATAAATCTTGTTGGCTACAGAATCCTCATGACTTATTATTACATGCCATCCTTTCATATGGCATGGATAGAGGTTTGGTTATACAGTCCAAATGGACGTATAAAATTGACATATGCCTTTTATCTGCTCAAACACAGAACAAAAACATCATCTTTAGCTGACTTGTGCACACTGTACATTCCATACTTATGTTAACACAGGTATATATGCTATCTTTAAAAGTTTTTGTGTTTTCAGAAAAAAAAGGATCAGATATCAATAAAGACAAGTAACAAGTACACACACACACACACACACACACACACACACACACACATACATACACACACCATGAGCCCAACATGCTCCACCATGCCCAGTGATTGTTGTTAACCACAGTCATAATACTATATTGTAAATCTCTCTGAACTTAATCATTTTATCCATCAGTGTTTCATAATCAGAAGGAAGAAAATGTATGGGACATTTTGGGTCATCACTGCTACCAAGAAGATATAACTGACATTTAATGGATTGAAATCAGAAGTGCTAATCACTTGTACCTTGTGATGTAGGCTCAGACAATGAGGAATTCACTCATCCTAAAGTACAACTGACACTGTTGAAAACCACTCTCTTGGAGAGAACATATTTGTCCTCCATCATTCTTTGTATTAAATTACTAATCATTTTTAGTCATTTGCAATTATCCAAATTAAACATATTTAGAGATAAATGTGAGAATTGTTCTGAGCTTCCCCCAGCAGATGAGCTAATTAAAATTACTGAGCTTTTTTATTCATTAAAACCCCTCTTACACTCTACAACAACAAAAATGAAGAAACAAAGAGGCTCAATGCACAAATTTAACTCTAAAGCCCTCAGTATTATACTTTAAGAAAATACATTATTTAACTTGTAGGCAAAATTTATATTAATGTTTAATCATGTAAAACTTTTTCAAAAAATGTTTTCTATCAACCTTGTTGTATTGATAGAAAGCAATAAGATATAGAAAAGTATTAGCCACATAGAACTGAACTTTGTGATCATATTAAAATCTACATGAAATTCATTTTCTTCCAATGGCCATACTCTTCAATCTTGATTCAAATTAAATATTACAAAAACAAATTTTCTTTTAGCAGCCACAAGCAATGAGCAGGTAAAATACTGGCTATGTTAACTCTTGATGTATTAGAAGCAAACTTTCTAACAAAGTAACTTCATTGACTCTCTAGTCTCCTATTTATTTATACTATTTTTCAGTCACTATTTCTGTGCTAGCAGAATTCTGTTTTCTATAAAAATAAGTCATTTGGAAAGTATTAGCAACTTTTAATTACTAGTTATGCACAAAGAATCATGGGAGGATGAGACTGAGATTGAAGGTCAAGCCTCAAATTTAGTCACCTAATAAGTTTACTAAACCAGATTCCTGGCTCTGTAGATCTACTTGAGCCCAATATATAGTGCAAATAACCCTTGAGGCAAAGGTGATACTGTTATTGAGCAGACAGCATTTCCATTGGCATTTGATTAAGGTGTGTTGGGAAGGCAAAGTTCTAAATTAAGAAAACCATAGCATGGTCAGATAAGGTTAAAGACACAGCCTCTTCACAGGACTTTCGCTCAGAAGATATTAAAATTTTAAGGATTTGCTTATATTGGAACACTGTGTTTTCATATTTACACTTGTTTTGTATTTATAAACATATGTAATCTTGGCTACTTTCTATTTAGGAAGTCCTTTGTGTCTTTAAAGCTAAAAATGTTCCTAGGGAATGCAATCATTAACCTAAAAGCTATGTTTTCTGTCATTTTACTTGTATATAATATTTTTTAATCCTTTTATCATTCAGAAATATATGAATGATTTGTCTTTTCATAGACCACACTGCAATCTAATTCATAAACTGAAAAAGCTCCTCTCTTATGATGCTGCAGATTGAATCCAGGACCTGGTACTTGCAAGCTCTCGAATACTGAGCTATTCTCAACTTATTTCTCAAGTGATGCAAATGAGAAACTTCTTTTCAACATTCCTTCTGTCATGTCTTTCTAAAATATTGTACTTCCAAATTTTCTAGCTGAAGAATCAATATTTGAAAAAATTAATCAGGAAGAAAAATCTGAGAATCAGAAGTCCTAAAGCACACTGCATACCATCAACATGAAATTCTTGTAGATTTAAATGAAGTTCTTACCTGCATGAGCTGCTGCTTCAATTTCTGAATTTCTGAAATGTTCAGCTCACTGAATAAATCAGACACAGGGTGTAGGGATTCTCCTTTCCTTGATGTGGGAGTACGATAGTCTCCATTCAGTTTCCCAAGAGGCCCATGGATATGCCCATTCATCTTGTCATCGTTGTTTGGCTCACTCCCATCCTCAGCAAACTTGAGCCCATCTACTGAAATGCTGATGTGATTATCACTGAGGTTGATGTACTGGGACAGCTCCTTCCTCAGGTTGTTTTTTTGCTCTCTTTCATTTTTCAATGTCTCAAGGGCTTCTTCCAACTGATGCTCTGCAATCTCTTTCAGTCGAATGGCATCTTCCAGTTGGCTGTTCAGTAGCACTGTTTCTTCTTCAAATCGCTTAATTTCATGCTTTAAGCCTTCATATTCAACCTAAATTAGGTTAAAGAAGATTCATAAAACTAAAATTTGGGCTTTACAAAAATTTCCACTAAACACTCTAATGGACTTAATCATTTAAGTATAAACAGTCTACAAAATAAATAATAAAAAGTATATACTACATTCTTGTAGTACACAATAGTTACACAGATACAAACACACACACATATATATACAACCAACTATATTTTAAAAAATAAAAATATATAATTTAACTTCTAGCAGAGATGAAAAGGTATCTACTATACTAGGACATCTTTTAGGATCTAGTGGACAAAAGGATACATTATTTATTAGGATCCATTGTTTTCCTAATAAACAATAAAATATTTTGATAATATTTTCTCAAATTTTTGAATATGTAGCACCCAAGAAAAAATTTTTTTACCACCACTGTTTTATTTCATTAAAAAAGACACAGTTTTAGTATACAGGATCACAATAAGACCAAAATTTAAATAAAACATCATTGAGAATAAGATAAAAAATGCCAAAAAATTAACCCCAAATAATGAATATCTATACTGTTAATGATATAATATTCTTTTGAATTATAATAAGGAGCCTTCTCAAACAACCTTTGATCATAGGAACTATAGATGACAGTGTCTCTGAGCTGGTATGTCTTCCTGGAGACTCTTCCATGGTACTAACCATATGCCACCTTTTAAAAACATGTTATCTGAGACACACATGGTGCTATATGTCTTTAATCTCAGAACTCTGGAGGCAGAGGCAAGTAGGTCTCTGTGAGTTTGAGGCCAGCANGGACTACATAGTAAGCTTCCAGGCCAGTCAGGGTTACATATTGAGACCCTGTCTCAATTAAAATAAAGAAAATTTTAAGTACCTTTTTATTCTCCTTTAGTATCCCTTAGTATGTCAATGCTCCTCTACAATGTTTAAAACCAAATTCTGCTCTTCAATAAGCATTTGCTTAATAGATAACTATACCAAAAAAAAACTAGAACAAGTACTAAACATTATCCTACTAGATACTAATATAAACTGTACATTTAGTTTTATATTTATTTGCATTTTTATTGTTTAAATTGAAACAGCGATCATAGACCATTATTGCTTTCATATATATTTTACTTCTTCTCTGCCCTTTTCATAATTTTAATGCAATTGTTTATTGTGAAAATGTTGAGGTACCAGTTTAGTTGGGATGTAGATTTGGCTGAAATAAACAAGACCTAATTGAAAATGCCTTAGTTAAGATAGAAGGACTTTACCCTGCGTAACAGAAAGGGAATAGATAGCCAAGGCAAGCTTGGAATCTCAGCTTCATGAGATCTTCTGTGAACCAGGCCTTTCTCTTACTACGTAACCTCCTACTACAGTCCACACAATCCAGGAGGGCTTTGCCATCTTGATTGTGTCCCCAGTAGAATGAAGAAAAGGATATATCCTTTCCCTTTAAGGACATCTCAAAGTTGCCCATATTGTTTTTCCTCATGTACATATAACATTTTGCTGTAAAGAAAGTGAAAAGTGTAATCTCTAGTAGGATCAGATTTATACAGCTGCAAATTGTGAATACAATGGAAGAAGGGAACAACAGCATTTAGTATTATAGAAGGTCACTAGACCAATGGTACTTGGAACACACTATGGAAGATTCATGAATAAAAGCTGTTTCTAAGAATATTAGTTACATGTGGAAATGAGGAGAGTATTAATTCTTTACAGAATGTTTACCACCCTACAGTTTGTAATAAATTATGTAAGGCACATGAATAAAAGATGTTTGTAAGAATGGCATTTGTATACCTGAATAAGGGGGAGGGTGTTATTTCAATAAAGGATGTGTTCATCACACTGTGATGCAGGGAATACATTATAGAAAAACACAGCATGGACACTTCTAAAGAAAAAACAAAGGTTATAGTAATTTCAACATTTCCATAACAAAATCATTCAAAATTATGAAGTGTGGCCTTGTTGAAGGAGATGTGCCACTGTAGGCAGGCTTTGAGATTTCAAAAGCCCACACTATTTCCAGTTAGCTCTCTTTCTGTCTAGTTCTTGTGGATAAAGATGAAAGCTCTCACTTACCACTCCAGCATCATATCTGCCTGCCTGGCTACTGTCATACTATCCACCATGATGGTCACAAACTCTAGCCCTCTGAAACTCTGAGCTCCAATAAACTCTTTCTTCTGTAAGTTTCCTTGGTCATGGTGCCTTAATCACAGCAATAGAAAAGTAACTAAGGCAATGCATCTTCCTACCTGACTCTTTTGATTGCAAAGCCCTCCTGGATTGTGTGGACTGTAGTGGGAGGTTACGTAGTAAGAGAGAGGCCTGGTTCACAGAGGATCTCATGGAGCCGAGATTCCAAGCTTGCCTTGGCTATCTATTCCCTTTCTGTTACGCAGGGTAAAGTCCTTCTATCTTAACTAAGGCATTTTCAATTAGGTCTTGTTTATTTCAGCCAAATCTACATCCCAACTAAACTGGTACCTCAACATTTTCACAATAAACAATTGCATTAAGATTATGAAAAGGGTGGAGAAGAAGTAAAGTGTATATGAAAAAGGGAAGCCAGTAGAAGCTATGATCAGAAATCAATTTTCAATTTTGTCAATCTGTCGATTTATTTCCCTTTTGAGTTTTTCCCTCCCCTCCTACCCTTAACCCTTATTTCTATAAAAGTCAACAACATTTTAGACCTAGATACCCACCTGAGAAGAGGGGAAAAGAAGCATGCATTGTTGGTTGTTTCCAAATTTACCAAAGTCAAAAGTAACACTCTATTGATTTCCATATCTCTCCAGCTTAATATGGTGTTTGGTACGTGGTTGACGGACTGACTGAGTGATTATAATAGATTTAAACTAGAATAGACCTAGACCTTGTTTTAGAGCAAGCCCCTCTGAAAGAATTTGAACTTTTAGTTTACCTTTGCTGAATTATTTGGCATAAATAATTGATTCATAAACAAATTATCATATTACAGACTCAAGAATACAACTAGCAATAATTGTGAAAACTCAAAATGCAAACTAGTTAGGAAAACTAAACCATCTATTGTGGTTTGAATGTGAAATATCCCCAGTAGGCTCACAAGTTTGAACATTTAGTCACCAGCTGGTGGTGCTGTTTGGGAAGGTTATGGAACCTTTGGGAGATGGGGTCTCACTGGAAAAAGTCAGTTACTAGGGAGAGACCTTAAGACTTTATAACCTGGCCAGCTTCATGTTCTTGCCTCTATGCCTTCTCTATCTGCAACCATGCCTTTCCTATCATGAGAGACTGTTACCTCCAAGCACCAAAAGACAAAATTAACCTTTTCTCCAGTAAATTGCTTTTTTCATAGTATTTTAATCACAGCAATAAGAAAGTAGCTAAGACAGAAATTGGTACCAAGAAGTAAAATCATTGTTGTGATAAACCTAACCATGAGGTTCTTAAGCATTGGGAACTGGTTTGTAGGGAGAATATTGAAGAATTGGGACTTTGGGCTAGAAAAGCTCTTGAATGGTGAAAAACAAAGTTTCATGGGTTGTTCTGGTAGGATTTTGGAAAGTCAAATGAAGAGAGAAGTAAAGATAGTGGCGAATTGGCTCATGATAGTTCAGAGGGCATCAAAAAATCTATGCAGGAGGTCATTCATGTGATATTTTAGCTGAATTAAAATGTAATGGATTGATGTGCTTTGTTTATGAATATCCAGGCAGGACACAATTCTACATGCTTCATGGTTATTACTATTTTTATGTAGGTCTTTAGTGATAAAGAGTAATAATTGGGGTAGAAGGGTACTAAAAATATATTTTTCAAAAGGAGAAAGCCTAAGCTCCAATGTCCATGTGATTTCCAGCTCCTGGTAAGGAACTATCTAGGGAAATATTTCCCTAGGTTCAGCACATAGAATCTGATAACTGTGATATAAGTGAACCAGGTTCCAACACAAGGTGGCAGCAGAACTTACTAGTGAGATCTGAAAGATGGCATGAGAGATATGAAAGGATCATGAAGTCTTCTTCCACAGTTTCAAAGACATTTGAGAACAAGCAGCATGTAGCATAGATAAAGTTCCTGATAGAAGGCCCTAGGAAACCATTGTGTGAAGCTGTGACGGTGAATCCTAAATTGTAGTGGAGACCCAAAATATTGGAGATACCAGAATCATCAGACATCTGCCAAGAAAAGCTGTAGGTATGGTATGAAGCCTACCTAAGACAGGCTACTGCATGTACAGACATGTACTGCAGGAGGCAGAGCTAGAGGAATGGGGCCCAGTCAATTTCATCACAAGCCCCAGATGGCAGACATGAAGCTGTAGGATTTAGACTAAATACATTTTACACCAAGAAATAGCCATGATCCTAGAGGGGCTAGAAGCAGAATATTGTGGTTTGAATGTGAAATGTCCCCTGTAGGCTCACATGTTTGAATACACGACTCCTACCTAGTGGTGCTGTTTGGGAAGGTGATGGAAATTTTAGCAGGTAGAGTCTTGCTGGTGGAAGTTGGCTGGTGGAAGTTGGTAACTGAAGGTAGGCCTTAAGGACTTATAGCCCACTACCTGATCACTCTTTGTTCTCNAGGGGCAAATGGAATATGACCATCCAACTTCTTGTTCCTGTTGCCATACCTTTCCTGCTTTCCCCACCATGATGGACTATGTCCCCCAGCAACTGTAAACCAAAATAGACCCTTTCTCCCCAAAGTTGTTTTTGCCAGGGTGTTTTATTACAGCAGCAAAAAGGAACTAAGACATCATTCAAGCCTTATTACAGGAAGAAAATGTAAATTACAATGGACTTTTATAATAAGGTTACAGCTGAAAAAGAAATCAAGCATTTAAAATGAATGAAAGAGACAAAGACAGAGAGGAGGAGGAGAGATGAAAGAAAGAAATAAAGAAATAAAATGAAAGAAAATAAAGAA
>LZPO01045729.1:0-13398 GCA_001675575.1 Neotoma lepida | reverse complement strand
GGGCATGTGCTAATTTTGCAAGGCTATCGGCTGACCTTATTCCTCTGATCTTCAGATAAATTTTATTGGGGGACATAGATAAAATACCANCACAGAGTCCAGCACTTCTATCAGATGATTCTTCACATTCCCTGATTCATCCAGGACATTCAGACTTGAACATGACTGTGTGTGGAGTAGCTAGCTGGCCAGAGTGGAATGGACTTGGAGGGATGAGTAAGGTGCATGCACTGCTGGGCTGATGAAAAGCAAAGGGAAGAACAAGAGAAACATGTAACCCCTGTGGCAGGAAAAAGGGAGCCAGGCCTGAGACTAATCCCTCCAACAGAATACTTCTGCCCCTTGGAATAGGAAAAAGAGAAATGCCTATATTAAGACTGGCCCAGCTAGGGGCTAGCATGGAGGACATGAGATGCTTAGAGGTCAGAGGGCTCCAGCAGTAACTTTTGAGGGTGCACTTGCTGCCTTTGTTAAATCTCTTGTCTCTTTCATCCTCTAGTACAAGGACAGTTCCTTCTTCAGCCAACTTTGTTAGAGTTTCTTTCAACTGCTATTGTCTGTCTTTTAGATATTCAAACTTTTTAATATTTTTTTATTGGGAGCTGGCTCAGTGCCTAAAGGGCTTGATGTAGAAGCGTGAGAACTAGAGGGCAGGTCCCCACCATCCACATAAATGTGGAGTGGGGGTGGTGGCCCATCAGTAATCTCAGTACTTGAGAGGAAGAGAGGGAGGATCCCTGGAGCAAGCTAGCTAGCTAGCCTAGCTGAGTCAGTGAGTTCTAGTTTTAAGTGAGAGACCCTGCCTTGGTATATAGTGGGAAGATGGATCAAGGAAGATACCTACATCCACCTATGTCTTCCAAGTGTGTGTGTGCATGAACACACACACACACACACACACACACACACACACACAAAACATACATTAACTCACATCCACACATGCTCACACATTATACACACATACTCATTCAAAAAATTATTCACTTGACTCTCCCACTTTCCTTAGTGTTTATTTTGCTTTTCTCTCAGTTCTAACTGTGAAGCTTAGGTCATCATTTCAGCAGCTGAGTTCCTTCATAACTCCCTTCCTAGGGCCTTCTTTCCAATTACTGATGCTTCTCTACCTACCATAAGGTCTAAGCCAGGTAAGCCCACTACAAGTGGAAACCATTGGGAGTTGAAGATGCACATAGCACAGCTAACACTCCCAGCATCACAGGTGAGCAGCATGGCATCCTCAGTAATTGCACTGCTCCATGTCACCAGGGTATCTTGTTATCAATAGCCCAGGAAAAGATAAAATATCCTTATCAAAGCCTGACTTCTAATAAACACACAAAGTCAAATTATCAGAAGTTAGGGGCCATCTTCACAATTGAAGCATCAATTCAGCTGTCCTCATCACTGGTTTTAAAATTCACATTTCTCCAGGCAATCTGATATCTTACCTATTTTAATTATTTGTTATTATGATCAATTGCAGCAAGAAGCAACCAAACACTATTGAACANAATATAAAAAGCTAAGGTGACAGTGAGGAATCATGAGGCATCATGCCTTTTCTAGAAAAAGATGGTAGAACACTCATACACACCCACAAATTGAACACAGAGCTAGAAACAGTGAAAACACTGTGAGGAAGAGGAGANAAATAAGTTTCTTTCACCAGAAGCAAGAAGCCCATAGGGGTATGGCATCCAAAGAGAGACAGCCACATTTCCATACTCATACAGGGGTCCAGTCGGGACTNGGAAACTTGTGGTATGAGTTGTTAAGTGAGGTGCTGTTCTGACAGACATGCTGCTCCTCTAGTGATGCATGGGCAAGATTGCAATATCATTTGTTTTCTATCCTCCAGCCCCTATTTTTGCGGCCCCTCTTTAATTTCTCATACTCTGCCTCTGGNCATTGTAGCTCCATCAAATCTTCAATAGATTTTTTTTAAGAGTGAAAGAGTTGGTTGCCTTCATCCAAGGCAAAGAAGCTGTTTTCACAGCTTCCCATTCCATCCACCCCTTGCTAGTCTATCCTTTAGGAGAACCTCTTTATCCTGCATCTCATCACCATGTCTCCTTGTCTCTGATGTCTATAATAACATCACTTCTATCTCAGAGTCCTTCTCCTCTTACAGTGACAAACACACCCAATCTGTTACTGACTCCTTGGTTTTAAATGTACTTATGGGTGTTGTTTGGTTCTTCTGTGATGAGTTGTGAGAGAACATGAAAACCCTGAGCAACAGAAGTTTTGTTTCCTTCTTAATTTGATCCAGTCAGGCAACCTGTAAAAGGCACCTAGTCTGGTGCAATTCTGCAGTGCCTCAGCATACCCTTTGGTTGAATTCATCAGTACATTTTGTCTAAATATTCTTTATGTACTCTAGTTGTCTTGCAAGTGTATATTGTATATAAACTGAAAAGTAAATATTGTGGGATGTGAAAAAAATCAATAATCTCCTTTGAAGTGTTTACAATGCTTGAGGTAAAGGCTATTAAATAAATATACAGGAATAAATAAAGTTAAGAATAGAGGAACAAAAGCATGGGAATCAGCCACATGCTATCCTCTTTAAAACCCCACAACTGCTGTTTGTATTTGTTTCCTCAAATTATTCTATGTNAACTCTTCTTTAAGATGACACTTACTATAAATATTTCCTTTGGTTAGCCAAGATGTAGTACTGAATACTTGTTAAGTAACCTATAAGTTATACAGTGAGAGAGATCTAGAAATGCCTGTTCTCCACTATGTCACTTCATTTACTTAGNAAGAACACTAGCAAAGAGAATAGTTTCCAAAACTGTAGTTCTTTTCAACAAATCTATTTTGAAAAAATAAATCCTAAAAGGATCAAACAAGCTTAATGCGCTTCCCCACATTCAGGTATTGTGGCTGGACGAGTTTCTNAGTTCCTCCATGATTTTCAAGTTGCAATANATTTGCTATATTTATAGCTGTAATCCAGACAGTCTATAGTGTATTCTTTTTTTAGTGGGTCAGAAGAAACTGAAATACAAACAGATTTTGCCCAGAGAGCAATTCTATTTAGAATTCAGCTTTTTTTTTTTTACATGCTCCAAGTGTCAATCATTTATCAGCGTATTGAGAGGAACAAAAGGACAGAAGGACAAATGTAATAAAGACACTCTAAGACTCAAAAGCTTGAGAATCTCAATATTTCTATTACGAAAGTTAAATGCACTTAACTTTAAACATGGACAGCTGCAAGATGAGAAAAATAAAACAACATGAAATGTTCCACTCTTGTGGGACGTCCTGTCAGTGTATGTATAACGTCATAACTGTAATTCACACTTAATACTACTGCAAGTAGATTGTAATGGCATTTATCATCTGGCCAATTACGAAATTATGACTAAAACAACATTTCCTTTGCAAGATCTCAAGAATAACTTTTATTATTCTCTTCTTTCAGAGTCTCCCTCAAATGTTGTACTATAATTTCAAAAAATAGAGAATATGGGTATAGTAAAGTATTTCAAGGAATTAAGTAATTCAGGTCTCTGGATTAATAAACTATCAAAGCCTTCTAAGAANTGATGTCAGTTACCACAATTATTTCTAATCTTAAACGACAGCTTAATAATTAGCAGGCCTGGAAATACACGGGTATCCATGATGGCAAGTATAAACTTGAGCTGGGAGGCAGACTTAGTGACAGAGCCTTCCTGCCTAGGCCAGAATTTGAAGGTGTCTCCTTGGGATCTAATTCTGAGGCTCAGCTAGAGCCCTGTTCTGCCCAAAGCAATGAATCACTCTCTGGGCTCTAGACTAAATTTGCCAGTATCCTTCACTGAGNTTTTTACCTACATGGTTAAGGAAGTAGCTTAATGAAGTTTTTCTCTATTATCTGTGATGACAATAGTTTCCTGCAGCTTGCTATCTGGGATTCTTCACATCCTCAAAGTTTGGGTGTGCCCCTAAGTGTAAAGGACAGCAGTGAAAACNTTGACTACCAATTCTTCTGAGGGCACTGTGAAGGCAATACAGAGTCCATCTTAGGGAAGGGCCATCATCTTAGACCACCAGTGGTACTTAGTTTCAGAAAGGACCTCAGAAATGTGCCATGACAACTTGAACAGGGCAGTATGCTCCTGCAGACATTCTGCCTGCAGTTTATGGCTCTCAAAGCTTGCTCAGCAAGTTGTGGTTCCCCGCCAAAAAGTCTAACCCAATGGTTTCAAATGTAGTTTTGCCCCCAAAGTCTAGACTAATAGTTTCAAAAAATCACCTTGCCCCATATCCCTTCTACCCAATCCCAAGTTGCCAAAGCATGTAATTCCCAGCTTGCAGTTTTTCCCTATAAAAACTCTCTACTCCTGGGCCTGCTGCCGCCACTGCATTTCCCTCCATTTGCCTGGCGGTGGCCCAGGTCGAAACTGACAATAAAAGGACCCTTATATGCTTTCATCGGAAACAGGCTCCTTGGTGGTCTCTGGGGGTTTTGTGAAACGGGTACAACAGGTACAACAGAGGTAGGGACAAGCACACAAGCCAGTTTCTTCTTCCTCTTGTCCCTCTACCCATTAGGCCAAAACAACAACAACAACAAAATAGCCTGGAAGGCNGCTATCAGTTAAAACATCAAGTCTCATTCATAAGCATCCTTGAGTGAAGCCCTCAAGTAGTACATCTAGGAGAAATACTGTAAATGACCTAAATATCTATTGAAAGCCCCTTTCCTAACCCCTCCTCACATCATACAAGAGGATAATTTTCACATGGTTATTTATAACACCATCCTAGATTTTATGTGCATATGTGAATTATTTTGACACACAAGCAGGTTGGCAAACAAGAAAACAGGTAACCTTGTTTGCTTCAGGGGTGTGTTAAATCAAAAGCCATTAAAATCATATCTCCATATATGTTGGTTCTGCATCCTCTGATCCAGTCAAGTGTAGATCAAAAATATTAAATTTATTAAAGAATGTATTCATTATATGTATCTTCNCATCATGCCCCAGACAGGATGGTAGAACATCTATTTATATGGCATTTAAATTATTTTATGTATTATAAATAATCAAGAGGTGACTTAATATATAGGAACATATATGAGGGATATATGCAAATATGAATCCATTTTCTAGAAGGGGCTTGAACAGCCAAACAATCTGGTCTCCATGATTACCTTGGAAAGAAACTCATCGATTATGAGGGTAAGACTGTGTTCTCTGTATTCTGGTCAAGCATGATGGCACATGCCTTTAATCCCAGTACTCAAGAGGAAGAGACAGGGTGGATTTATATAAGTTTGAAACCATTCTAGACCCTCTCCAAAAACAAACACAAACAAACAACAACAAAACAAAAACAAATAACCCAAAAACCAAACAACCAAACAAAAAACTAATCAACCAACCAAACAAAAAAACCTGTATTCTAAAATGGCACTGACTTAGTGCCATCTAATGGTAGGTAGATGATCAGAACTGGTCTTTCCAGTCTTGCCACAGGATTTCTGAATATTTGAAAGAAAAAGAGGTAGGGTTAAACCAAAGAGATTGGTTATAGAATGCACTGGGGAAAGTTGAATAAAGCAAACATAGTACTTAGAAAACGTATACTCCATAAAAATTCTGGTAGTCAAATTTCAAATAACATTTGTGATTCTTCAACAGAATCACCATGATTTACTTAGTAGATTTAACCACAGAGCAAGCTGCCACTAGATGCCTTGACAGAAATTCATGCTTCTCTTGTAAATAGCTGAATTCTCTCCCTATTTGGGAACAATCAATAAACGCCTGGCTTGAAATCTGGTTGAAAATAGCTACTCTAATTAACAAAATAAAGCACATAATCCAGACAAGCATCAGCATCCTAAGAGCATGCCGGTGCCAGTGACAGTTCCTAATCCCCCACCTCTGAAAAGTGACTTCCAAGGAATCAAGTCAGCTTAGACGGATTTTCCATTTAAATGGTCAAGGATTAAAAGGAGTTGGTTGGACAAGCGTAACTCATTCATAGAACATTCCACTTCAAATACACATTCACATCATGATATCCTTATGAAAATAAGCTGTCTTCTTAGGCCCTGGAATCTAAAAGCAAAGGCTGACACTAAACCATTTTGATTAATGCATGACATAGTTGGAGGACTATGCTACACTCCATTTCCCCATGTTTCTGAACTCCTGTGATCATCAGATCCTGTAATGCAGTTAGCAGAGCTGGGTCCCCCTAGAGGTTATCTACACAAAAACATGCATTGCATTCCAAACCTGACCAGCATTCCTGCTCTAGATGGATTCAATGTGACAACCTTTAACAGGGCAAACTGCCAATATGTGGCCATTTTAACAGCCTTGTTTCCATACAGCACATGCAATAACACTCTTATTTGACTTATTTGTTAAGAATAATTCATTGAATAATAACAAGATGGGGAAAGAACATATTACCTTCAAAGGGCCATTCTCAGAGTATTTAAAAGCTTCCAGAACTCATCTACAACAAAGCAAGAAATTTNACAAGCTTACAAATGGTATCCTGTTAAACACTTAAACTAGAGCAGAGTAGAAATTGAATGATTTTGAGAGCTGAAAGGGCTAATTCCTAAAGGAAATGCATTTACGTCAAGTTTTTACCATGCACACACGCTGGCAGTGAGCTGTGTAGATAAGGAATGAGAGGTACATATGTATGTCAACCTATGACACACACATACTATTCTATTTTTATTCATTTTATTTATTTGTTTATTTCTTTATACAAGATTGAGAAGGGGAAGGCATTTGGTCCTGACCTCTGGAATAACTTAAAAATAAAAAAACTTCATAGATTTTTTTTTTTAAGAAAGACTTGTATTTACTTGCCAGTTATCTTGAGAAAAATCCTGCTTAGACATCACATTCCTTATTACAGAAACAGATCAGTTGGAAAGTTTGCTGGTTTGTGAAATGCAATGATGGACTTCACTAAATGGTCATTATCATGCTTTGTGAATTAATAAAGTTATAATCAAATAATTTTCAGTGTGCCTCTTCTCACTCATTTCAAGAGCAATCTTCGGGTGGTCTCCACCAGACAATGTTCTTCAGCCCACCCCACCCCCTCTGTTGGAAGCAGTCCACAGCTCAGTCAGGCAACTGTGGAGTGGAACTAATTCCTTCCTCTTAACGCCTGTCTCCAATTAGCTGGTGGGAAACATAAATGATTTGCTTAAGAGACAGTTTCCCATTTACTCAAGCCTATTACCATTCTCAACCGAGCATCACACAGCCACTAATGGCCTTGGGAAACTGTGCTGTGTGGCTGCTAACTTTGTGACCTAGGCAAGTTATTTAACATTCCCAGGCCTCAGTTACCTCAACTGAGAATGNGGATCATTTCTACTGACACATTTCTGAGTGCTAAATGACAGACTCTGCCAGCAGCACTGAGATTTGTCTGGTCATTCAGTGCTCAGCAAACCAATCACCGCCATGGTCTAAAACAGGAAAACAAAATGANCAAGTAGTTACTGAAAATGAAATAAGTCATAAATGGTATGTACAAGACACAGAGGAAGATACAAACCACAAATATCTTCTTTATATGTCCCTGGCAGTTCAGCAGCAAAGAACTCATTATTTCATGTGGCTGCATTGATGATCACACCATCTATCTTACCTTAGCAATTGGTCTTATGTTCACTAAATTCTGACTTTCATTTTTATTTCACCCATTTGCCCTCTTTCCCATCCCATCAACTCAAACTCATCAGCTAGAGTTCAGCTATTGAAGACAGTCTGCTCTGTTTATTTGCTTGCAGAGGGTCACCTGCACAATTCCTGTCTGCATTTGCCAATGGGGAAATACCAGAGTCAAGGCAGACAGTCAAATTCTCAAAAGTTTCTACATGCTGTTACAGAGCCATTCTACTGCCACTCAAGCCCTCTCACTGCTGGTGCCTAGGACTCAGAGGGAATTTAAGGATGCCTGGGCTCTTACTAAGAGTACCATAGTCAATTAAAGACACTGTGTATGGCTGGGGGACAATGCTGGCAAGAGGAGGGCCAGCTATTACCATCCTGCATTCCCCTGAATTTGTTTTTAAGGCAGAGATGTTCTTTTGCTCCCTTCACATATGACTCTACTGAATGTATACGTGGCTTTGTCATATATTTTATACACCCTTTGGTGTCTACTTAAACCTCATGTTTTTAAATTTCAGTAGCATAGGTGGGATTCCCAGGACAGAGGGCAAAGTGGGAGAAGAGGTCTTTTTTTTTTTTCTTCTTCTCTTCCTCCTAAGAAAAACACTGTGCTGTTCATCTCTGAAATACTTTGATTTTTGGCAGTATTAGTTAAAGTTAGTGTATGAGGCTGGTAAGATTGCTTAGCAGGTAAAGGTGCTTGCCATCAAACCTGACTACATGAGTTCTATTCCTAGGACCCAGATGATGGAAAGAAAAAATTGAAGCCCACAAGCTGTTCTCTAATCTTCACCTGCATACATACCCCTCAAAAAATAGATAAATGTAATATTTTTCAATCATAATAAAGTTTATGTTGAAGAACTTTCCTCTTCCTTCACCTGTAAGTCTGAAATAAGCTTAAATGAATATCCCTCCATTAAGAGACCAAGTCCCCATGCCTCTTTTGGTATCATAAAGCAGAGACCATAGGCAAAATGTTTAGTGGGTAAAACTACTACACAGTAGAATTGCTATCAGTCTTTGAAAGCTTTGAGCAATCATTTGGAGAATAAAGGATGTATCCAGCAAGTGGATGAACTTTGGATCCCTTCCCAAGAAAACCAAGTGCTTGTCACTTCTGTCAACATCTGTTACATTTAGGAATTATTTGTTGGATGGTGACATAATCTCCTCATTTTTTAGACAGTTCTGACAATTGAAGCAATAAGGAGAGTTTATTCCTTGGCCAAAACCTATCTGAAAATCANTGTCTTAAGTTTTAAATCACAAATGAAGCTTTCCCTCCTAGTCCCAGTGTTTAAATGGCTTGAGCTATTACAACTATGTAAAGTTTAATCTTATTGTGCAAATTTGAAATAAGAAATAAATATGTAAGTCCAAGAGCATTCAAACTACAATTAGAAAAATAGAATTATATCCAGTTAGCAATATGGCTATTTTTCCTTTTCTTTTTCTTTCCTTTCCTTTGTTTTTTTTCAGACTTGGCTGAATTTTACACCCAAGTTGTTGTGGAAGAATAGTTCAGATATTATGGCTTGTTCTGTCTCTCTGATCATTCAGAATTTACCCCAATACCTGGCTCCATGGTTTTTATTAATAAGACCTTTTAAGATTTGTGTTACATTAGCTGATACAATTTTATTTGATTGATGAGGCATAGAGGTCACCATTAACTCCAAGGTGGTTGCTGATCAGATCAGTACAGAGAGCAAAGAGCTCTATCGCATAAGTTCAGCTCAAGGATTTTTGACAGTAGATGAATCTAGCATGGTATTTTTCTACTACAGTATGATAAGAATCTTCTATAGAAGCTTGAGTGATAAGGAATGACAATGCCAAGGACTATATGTCTTTCCTGCCCCAGAACTCAGAGAAACAGCAGTGTATCACTTACCTTAAGATACAGGTTTGGGAATCCCAGAAAAGGTATTGCTAATTTTGTCTTGGGAGAAGAGGATATCAAGTCACAGAGAATGTATTCCATGGCACTGGTGGCTGCAGTAGAAGTGGTCTCGTGACATATGGCTCTATGCTTGAAATGACAAGAGATGCAACACTCATTCACATCCTCAACTGTGTTTTCCTTTGGCTCTACTGTGTATCTAAAATAGCCTTTACAACGCAGATGGATTCAAAGACTACCAGAGGAAAATCGTGACCTGTCTGTCAGAACTACTTGTTTTGACAATGATTCATCAGAATGATAAGGGCTGCATGGGCTGTACTAGGAATCCTCTGTAGGTGGTGGTTCCTTAAAAGGTAGACAGCAAGACTCTGGGTCCTTGNCAACACTGGCAGAAGGTCCAATGGTGATNTTTATTTGTCTTCTGTATACATTGGGAATGGAAAGTAGGGCCTTGCCCATGCCAGCCAAGTATTCTGCCANTGAGCTATATTTCCATCACATGCTTTCTATTGAGACAGATTCTTACTTAGCTGCCTAGGCTGGTCTTGAACTCACTTTATCCTACCCAGGCCCTGAACTTGTGGACTTCCTGTTAGAGCCTCCCAAAATCATTGGGGCTGTAGGCCTGCACTAGCAAGCCTAGCTCTAAAGTTGCCCTTTAAGTGATCATAGANTACCCTGTTGAAGACCTTTGGGGTGAGTTAATTCCTGAGAGGTCAGGTTCGAAGCAGGTACCTTTCTACCCTCAGCAGTGGTGTTAGTGTAAGCTCCCCAGAGAACAGACTAGCAGTTCTCAGCCCATGCTACTAATGTGGACTAAATTATATGCAAGGAACTACAGTAGCTTCATGCATCAGGATGGGGGTTGGGACACAGATAGGTGTGAAACAGAAATCAAAGTCCTCATTGTGTGTGGTTGTGACTGAGAGAAGCACACCACCACATCTGGGAAGAGTGGGAGAGATGATTGTAGGACCCATAGGGGTCAAGGACACCAGGAGAACACAGCCCATAAAATTAACTAAGCAGGGCTCATAGGAGTCCACAGAGACTGCAGCAGCAATCATGGAGCCTACATGAGTCTGTGCTAGGTCCTCTACATACATAGTGTGGTTGTTTAGCTTAAGGTGTTTGTGGGACTCCTAACAGTGGAATGTGTGTCTGACTCTTTTACCTGCTCCTGGGACCCTTTTTTCCTACTGGGTTGCCTCATCTATCCTTGATATGAGGGTTAGTCTTATTGAATCTTGTTATGGCATGTTCAGTTAATATCACTGGGAGGCCTGCTCTTTTCTGAAGGGAAATCGAAGGAACAGTGGATGTTGGTGAGAGGAGAGGTAGGGAGGGGGCTTGGGAAGAGTGGAGGCTGTGGTTGGTATGTATTATATAAAAGAAGAATTAAAAAAAACCTGATTGATATCAGATTAAAACATAGGAAAAAGAAAAGAATCTGAATAAATGTTCAAAGATTTTAATTGTCACCTCACCAAAGAAGATATATACATGGAAAATGAAAGTACAAAAAAGATGCTTCAAATCAAACATCATCAGAGAAACTAAATAAAAAATTGAGAATCAGGAACACCAGCATCACTGAATGCTAGCAGGAGCAGGGAGCTATAGGAACTCCATTCCATTGCTAGTCGGAATACCAGTGCTGAATCCCTAGCTCCTCTTACTGCAGAATTTGAGAAGCTCTTCAAAATTATTTATTTATTTAATTGAAAAAAAATACATGCTGTATACATATGTGTTTTGAGTTATCTACTTTAGATGTTAATTCACACACACACACACACACATATATATTAGATATGAATTCACTATCTCACACACGTGTATATGCGTACATACATACATATATATATATTTTTTCTTGTCCTGTAGATGTTTCTGCATTCTTGCTGACTGGTTAATGCTCTATATAAAAGCTTAATAGTTTGATGAGATTCTATTATTTTGGCTTTGCTTGCCTATGATTAAATATTCATTACCCAGCTAGTTGTTACGGAGGTTTTAGCCTTGGTGTTCCTCTAGTCATTTCATGGTTTCAGGCCCTAATCTTGGGTAAGCTGATTTCATTTGCTTTGAGATAAGGGTTGAATTTCATTCTGCTGCATGGTCATCCAGTTTCCCAGCACCATTTATTAAAGATGCTGCTCTTTCCTAACATTGTGTGTTCTCGACACATTTGACAGAGGCCAACTTGTCATAAATGCATGGATTATTATTTCTGTCTCAGTGTCCCATGTGTGTCATAATGCTTTGATTACTATAATTTCAGAGCATATTTTAAAGTCAAGTAGTGTGATGATTTCCAATTTGTTCTGTTATAATTCAAGTTTGCTTTGATTATCTGGTCTTTTTTGATTCCTCATGAATTTTAGAATTTTTTCCCNATTATTGAAAGCACAATAATAGAAATAGCACTGACTTTACATATATATGTATGTGTATATGATATTTGGCCAGTATTAATTTTCTAATCCATGAATGTGGCATATCTTTCTATTTGTATATTTTGCAATTTATTTTTAATCTGTGATTTATAGTTTTTGTATCATTCATTAACAGTTTTAGCAAATTTATATAAAATAAATTCATATTTCATTGTGTTTTGTAGATACTAAAATGTAATTTTTTGGTGTTTGCATATACATACATGTAGGCAAAACACTCATCTCTATACACTTACATATATAATGAACCCTCCTAGACATCCATACATTGCAATAGAACTAAGGTGTTATTGTTTTAACTCCTAGAGAGAACAGACAATTTAATTTAACTTTATGTCCCTTGGTGTCACCAAGTATGTTGAACACAGTGGATGGTTACTAAATGGTTGTTGAGTCAAATCATTCCTTAAATCATCTACATAACAGATTTGTTTTGAGACTCTGGGAGTCACTTTCTCATTTCTTCATCTGTTAGAAGGAACAAAATCTTCCTCCTTCCAGACATGTATACAAAGTGCCTAAAGCAGCACTTAGTAAACCAGAGGCAGTGATGACAGTTGCTAGTCTTGCTACCACTGTTGCCATTTTTATTATTAATATTGGTGTTAGCTAAGAGGTATTACTCTGTGTAAGATCCTGTTCTGTGTTCTGAANAAAAACAAAGCACTACAAGGACCTGTTCTTGCTTAGATGTTTGTCAGGGCAAGTGACCTTTATGTAGGAAAAGATAAGATACGTGAAGATCAAGTCAAACGGTAAAAGGTCTTAGTCCCAAGCCAGGAGGCTAAAATTAACATATAGTTTTAGACAAGACTGAAGCATTGGTTACCCAAATAATTTTTGATTGTCTGTGACCAACAACACCTATAGTCAAACACGTCCATGTCTTTTTTTTTTTTCTGTCTCATTTGCTCTTATCTCTCCATCATATTCCATCCTCCAAATTACCAATATCCACTAATTATCCATTTTGTAGATTTGGTTTTCTGTTACCTTAGATTGAAAGCCTGGGGCTGGAATGTCCTATAACTAGTCACATCGCAGTCAAGGCTTTCCCCCTCTGTCTATGGTCCTGTGAGGAGAAGGGTAGAAGGTCCTCTGGNTGAACAAACAGGGTAACAGGTGATACAATGAGCTATACCAGAGAGAGTAGCCTACCCTGAGGACCAGGAAGAAGGAATATCTGGGACTTGGACTAAAAAAGGAAAGTCTACAGGGGAGGGAAGAAGGGCATTAGGCAGAAGCAATCTTATGACAAAGCGCTGGGAGCCAGGAGAAGCCTCAACAAGCTGGAGCAATTAGAGCTGCATGGATGTTGTCAGAAGCAAGCTGAATGAAGACTAGGGTTCTTGGATGTTAAATG
>LZPO01045728.1:0-10029 GCA_001675575.1 Neotoma lepida | reverse complement strand
TCAAAATAATGCCCTTTTGTATGACAGACAACGAAGACTGCTCATCTTTTCCTCTGCACGAATGTGTCTGCAGTGATCATCAAACTTAGTTGTTTCTAAGAATCTTCTGGAGTTCTTGGAAACCTGTTGGATGAGGTCCTGGTTTAAAAGAAGCAACGAAACCCAGGAATCTGCGTTGTAATAAGGATTCCAATACAGATGTTTGGCATGGAGCACACTTANAGAAACTGAAACCAGAATCCTTTAGTTCCAGTCACAGTTCTGATCAAATTACTTAACCTTCTTAGACCTCAGTTCACTCACCTACATAATAGGGATGATAATATTTTTCAGGGTTGTAGTAAGGACTAAAATTGGTTAATCCAGGTGAAATGCTTAAGATGTTTCCTGGAGTGTTTATTAAGCTTAGTCATGCTCATCAGACCAAGCCAATGAATCAAGAATATCATGGAATAGACTATTTCAGTCATATTGATATTCTGTTAATATATCATTGAAATCAACCAAGGCATCTATTTAGTTGATATGTTGGTGAGCAAGAAGTCATTTAATGGAGTACCACAACTGATTATCCTTGCTTACAGAATAAAACCCGAGCTCTCGCCTGGTGTCTAGGACTCTACTTACTTGTCTTGCCTCAGAGAAGATGCCACATTCCTTGCATAAGCCCTGTATAGGTGTGTTCCTTATATTTGAGATACAATTCCTCTCACTTCCACTTTGATTCTTTGGATTTGGCTCAAATAGTACCACTTTCACGACATGCTTCCTGATCTCACTAAGTCAGACCTGTCTGTGCTCATTGCACACATAGATCAGCTCTCTGCTGTACACCNCAGGCACACTTTACTGTGTGGTAGTCTGCTGTATTCAAGACCAAGAACTGTAAGGCAGAAGCTGTGCCACTTAGTGTCTCACTAGCTAACTTCCTGACACTATCAATAGCTGCCGTAAAATACCGGTTTTGTTGGATGGAGGATCTGGGTGGAATAAAATATTTCTGCATAAAAAATGGGTCTTTCAATGTTTTCAACAAGGTAAGAGGGTAAGAGTAGACCAATATTCTTAGAGTAGAGAAATCAGCTAGACTGACTACCAGAAAAGCTGCACTGTCCACAACACCAGAACTCGGNAAACAGTGGAGGAAATTGCTGGTATTGGAGCTGAGTGTCTGGCAAGCAGAACTTGGTGAGAATTCCTTCCTAAGTGTACAGTGACATAAAGAGACAGTGGAATATCGGGGTATGTAGTCTTCAAGGAGCGAATCCAATGCTGTGATCAGTAGGGCAGAGCTGAACACCAGGTGTGGGATTTCGGCCATTGTCACTCTCACTGTAGGAATAAAGGGAGCTCAGAGCTACTATTCTTGGGGAGTAGAGGATGTGTACTAAGCAGGCAAGTCACCTTGGCTCTCAGAGCCAGAGACATGCAGTGGGTTGTCTCAGTCTCAGCCCCGTCAGAAGCATGTTTTCTGTCATTAACCACAAAGGTCTCATACTTGAAAAGAACTTTATGAAACAGCTTTTCTTAAGGGTATGGTGATGCTGATATTGACAGCAGAACTGCTTAGATCTTAGCGTTTTTTCATGCTTGTCATTTTCTATATATGTAGACATGTATGTCAGAGCATAGATTTTATTTTTCGTGTTTGTTATTTTCTATATATATAAACACGTATGTGAGAGATTGGTGTCTTGGATTCCTCTCCCTAAGGAACCTGACAGGACCATTCATGCAGCCATTCATTGCTCAGTGGCGGCCCCTGCTGGTAAGAAAAAGATAGCAGCACACGCAGAATCTGACATTAATTCTGATCATGCCATGCATGCAACCAGGAGAAATTAAAGCGAGCAGGAGGGTAATAAATGAGAGGAATGGAAATGTGCTGAGAAAATTGAGGGATGTCACTCCTGTCTCGGTGTGTTGGTGAAGTGCGAATGTAGAAAAGAGCTTAGCCTAAGGCTTCGTGTGTACAAAATCCTCCTGATTCAGCCATCTCAATATTTAAAGACTTGCTAGGAATCGAGGTAACGCGTTGTGAGAGACACCATTGCAAACTTTTAAGTGNGGTCTTCTAGGACTGTTAGGTAATGATTAGTTCTTAAAGATATCTCACCCGTTTGTTAGGTTAGAAGTTCCTATGGATTTCAGTTGGGGTAGAGGCTGTTTAGATTCATCTGCATCTTGAGTAGGAATCAGAGTGCGGATCCTCTCGTGGGACCCCTGCTGGGACGAACGCTTCTCTATCTGTGTGCATTTCTGGATGTGCGAGCATCCCTGATGCACATGCTGTATTTTACCAAGCAAGGCAGTTACGTAGCATTTCTGTCTAGAAACTGTATGTGAAGGGAAGGTGGAAGAATGCATCATAATCAAATAAAAGTAGAGGGGGGAAGAGATGAGATTGCAGTTGATTATGGGTCTGGCAGCAGATGTTCTACACGAATCCAACTCGCTGCAGCCAGTCTGTTTCCATGGCAACAGAATCAGTAATTATTGAGCCCTGGCACTCCCCCCACCCTCCTTCCCACCAAGGTGGAGGCTGATGAATGCGAACTATCTCCAGCTCCTTCTTGTTCCTCTTCTTTCCCTCTCTTTCTTAAGTCCTTTGTAGGAAAAAGCAGAGGCATTGAGGAGAATGGAGGGAGCTCTCTGTGTCTTGATAAAGATTGTAAGAAATTAAATTACAAGTGATCTTTTTCCTTGTTATAGTATCAGATCAGAGAAAAGCTCTTCCCAGAAAAGCCGATGATCTCTGAAGATGCTAAATAAATGAGCAGGAGTTTCCCTGAAATGGAAGCTCCCTTTGATTGGCTGATCTTTCCACAACTCCTGCCAATCGGAGCACCCCTGGGCTTCAGCTCCATAAACATAAGCAAAGCTACATGCTTATTCTTCTGGACTTGGAGCGTATTCCACTTGAAGGTGTGCAGCGGGTCTCTGTTCACATGGCTCAACTGGAAACCTGTCTCTTGAACAAGCTTACTGGGGAGCCATCTGGTCTTCCAGCACACTGTCCTTCTGGGGCACGACTCTAAGTCATATCTGTGGCAGTGGCTTAGAAGCAGTGTATGCCGTTGGGGAAGATGGACTTACGGAAGCTTGGTGAGTAAACCTCCGTCTTACACATCTGTGCATTGGTTATTCGCAGGCTGAGATAGAACATAGCTTTGTTCTATTGTCTGCCAAGAAAGCCGTCTTGGAAGGAGCACATGGAAGAACACCCATGCAAGGGTTCCCATGATGTGGGAGACTGTTTCAAAAGGCTGCATGCTTTGTTTGCTTCTGGTCGGATTTGTAGTTGATTGTAAATTATGTTTGGATGTTGGCAATCTAGTTAGGATTTGTGTGAGGAGTAGAGTTGTGTCCTGTCTCCCTAGATATTGATTCATATCAAAGAAAATGTGTTTAAAACTAAATTAGTAAGAATTAACCCTGTGCAATGCTGAAAGAGAGAAAGCAGTGCGGGCACGGTGCTCAAAGCTGCCAGGTTGTGTAGCTGGCGTTTGCATTGAGAAGAGAAATGTTATTAGAATGGTCTGTCACTCTTCAGACCCCTGGCCACAGAAGGAAGCATCTCTTCTCCGTGCATCGCTGTTCTCAGTTTCAGAAATGTGCAACTGGTCTAGGTCATGTCCTTGCCCCCTTTCAGGAAACCAGTGTCCAAATTGAAATGTGCTTTTCCAAATCAATCTCAGAGATGAGTTGAGATGCAGTCAGAAAGATTTTAGCAGCCAGAAAGCATGTGTGAAAGGGCTCTGTGTTACATCTCTCTAACCCTCTGAAACCCAGGAGGTTTGCAAAGTTACGTTTAAGCATTGGCTCTGTACCAGAGATGGAGTGCTCTGAGCTAATGCTCTGCTCCCTGGGGTGTAATTTTCTGATACTAGTGATGAAANCTTTAATGTTCAGCAGTCATAGACAGGCAAGCGAACAATGCTGTAAGTAAGCAGAGAAGATCCGCACAGGGAGAGGAAAGGTCACTGCCCTTGGAGACCTCCTGTCTGCAAACTTAAAAATCTAAGTGTCAAGAGGAAGCCCAGGCACAATGCAGAATTCCACAGGAGCTATGATCTTGGCAAGCGTGAGAGGGAAGGTGTTGCCTTCAGCTTGGATGCAGAGAGCAGGGGTTGAACTTGACTTTCCATCTCTGCCTAAGATCTGTTCTCTTGTCTCTGATGTTTGAAGCTTCATCACTGTTGCTTTTTATAAGAATGTGATTGCCTATCTTATGTGAGGAAAGTGGTGTAGTATCCTTGGAATCTTTTATAGGGACGGGGCGGGGGTGGGGAATAAAGCATGAGCATTGAATTTATAAAGAAAATCACGTGAAAGAGTGGTACATGGGAATGTATTGATTGGACCCTTAAAAGGAGTGTCCTTTTGCTTGGAGAGGGTCATGGCTCTTCACATGCATCTAAAATGGAATTTGTTGTGTCCTGAGTGGGAATCTGTGATGAACTGATAAGGAAACAAAGGAACTAGGCAGGCTCTGCCTGTCTGAGCCTTGGGAGGGGCCACTGGATGAGACAGATCTGCTCTCTCCCTTAGAGAAGGAGGCTGAGGCTGGGGGACAGGAAGGAATTCTTGCCTGTGGGTGACAGTGCACTAAGGACCTGGTCATCTACCAGAAGAGTGACCTCTCCCTTAGCTGACATCCTCTCTAGACATGCAGGCTGGTCTCTGGTCCCAAGTGGCCCCAGGTGGTCAGATGCATGGAGTCTTCCACCTAATCAGAAGTGTGTTTCTCTGCGTGAGTGAACTCTTCCCGAAGGATCTCACTCNGCNGCCCACTCCAGTGCAGGCACAGTTTTGAGGAAGTCTGGTTTCTTGTGGGGACACACTCAGGAACAGTCATCTTGGAGTGATTCTCCATCCACTTTTTGCCCCTTCTCTCCCCCAGTAGGGTCACTTTACATGAGGGAAGTGCTGTCACCTGTTGGCAAGAATGAGAGAAAACANACAAAAATAACCTTTTATGGAAGAAGTAAAAATGTTTCAAAAATTCTAAAAGTGTAATTCATAACCTATTTTTGGTTCCTGGAACTCTTTAAGAATATGAAAGCTATAAACCTCCTACCTGCCCCCAAGAAAATATATTTTGCATAATTCTCTCACACTTTGATAACAAGCAGTTTCTGAGAAGAAGGAGATCTCAGTCCTGAGGAATAGCAAACCTTTTTTTTTTTTTTTTTTTTTTGTGCACAAAGTCCCCATCAACTTTTTTTTTCCAAATGTGAGCACCAAATACTACTGTATCCCCATCTTTGTCAACCTTACTGGCATTAGCAGTGAGACTGACTTCTGCATGAGGTCTAAAATACTGTCAATCATTGTTAGAATTAAAAGTCTTGAGGCGAGATAGAGCTGCAGCTCAGAGGTAGATAGCTTGCTTAGTGTCCATGAGGCCCTGGATCTGATGGCCACTATGGTTTTCTGTCTCCTGAGCTTCCTGAGTTGTTGACAAACCAGCTTTTATGGAATCTGCACTGCAGTTGTTCCTTCAGGGTTAGTGTGGGGACTGTGCCTTGTGAATATTCTGCCTTCAGGGTTAGTGTGGGGANTGTGCCTTGTGAATATTCTGCCCAGTCCTGAAAGAGAAAGCTGCTTTCNATGGCCCTTGCTGCCATTTGTAGCATATGGAATCCTGGAAAGATAAAAGTAAAAATAAAATTCACTTAATGTTTTGAAGAGAACAGAGTCACATAGTAGGAGCCTAAGAGAATATAAATATATTGAATCTCATCCCTGAAACTAAGTATTGAGAGTTTGNACAAGAATTCCTCACTTTCCCCAGCAATTGTAATAAAATTGATCACAATATACTTGCTAACCTGTGANTGTCACTGTGTGCTCCAGTACAGTTATGTGCTTCAAAAATAGAGCAACAATGGAATCTTCATAGTAGTCCTGACTATTTTAATATATTTTAATTCTTTAAGAATTTCATACAATGTGTTCTGATCATATTCAACCCCTACTTCTTCCTCTATCTCCTCCCAGATCCACCGCTGACCTCTCTAATCCCTCCCAACTTCATTTCCTCCCTTTATTCTTTAATAATCCACAGAATCCAGTTTGTGTTGCACACATACTCATAGTGTGCAGCCATCCATTGGAGCGTGGTCAACCTACTAGGTACCACATCCTTAAAGAAAACTGACTCCCTGACTCCAGATGCCATCAATTGTGTATAGTTCCTTAGTTAGGGATTTGGGCTCATGAGCCCCCCCACCATCCATGCTGGAATGTTGACTGCTCTTTTGAGGGTCTTCTGCAGGCAGGCACAGCTGCTGTTAGTTCATGAAGAGAGTGGGGTCCTGTCGTGTCTAGAAGATACTGTTTCACTCTGGTCCTCCCTGATCTGTGGCTTTTACAATCTTTCTGCTTCCTCTTCTTCAGTGTACCTGAGCCTTGGTGGGGAAGTGATACAGGTGTAGAAACATGGATGGGTACTCCACTGACACCATATTCACCTCATTGTGATCAGCTGTGAACTTCTGCATGGCCTGCCATCCCTTACATAAAGAAACTTCTCTGATGAGAACTGAGAGTTTCATTAACTCTGGGAATAGACAGACAAAGTAAGAAGGCAGTNTGATATTATGTCCATTTAGCAAAATAATAATAGTAATCTCACCCCAGGAGCCTAACTGGACTCTGAGGGGGTGTGGAAGCAGAGACAATGTCTCACTTTCTCTGTAGACCAAGGCTGGCCTAGAACTCACAGCAATATAGCTATCTTAGACTTCTGAGTACTGGGATTACTGGTGTATGACACCATGCCCAACCTGGACTATTTTTAATGCCTATNTCATAGATGAAGAGATTGAGGCAGCAGGATGTTACAGAACTGGACCAGTTTATTCTTCTAAAAANTGATAAGTTCCTTGTTTAGCACATTGTTTTATTGGGTGCTACATTCATAGATGGAAAGAGAATGAGTAGACGGGGAAGATGTGTTTGTCAGTTTGTCAGTCTGTGTGATTAGAGTCAGCCCNTTGATGGCTGAATTAAACAATCATCGNAATAATTTAAATCAAATGAGAGCANTCTGAGATGGCTGAGTGAAGTACTAATAATTCCATTAAGGAAGAATAGTTCAGGCTAAGCAAGAATTGTCACTGAGTGCCTCTTTGGCTAGCCCCCTTCTATTATTGTAAGATGCATGACTGCTGCTGCATGCACTTGACTGGACTCACTGATGTAGGAATCGAGCTCTACTGGGCTTTTGGGAAGAGGCTGCAGGGCCTCAGTGTTGCCCATCTATCTCCTCTTAGCTTGCATATTCCAGGAATGACTTGCAGTGGCCAGAGAAGTTGTAAGAATAGAGCAGGAAACCTGAGACTATGCTTGACCCATGCTTGGCAGTCAACTGAGCTCTCAAGCTTTCTGAAGGCTGTGAGTAGAAGCAACAGGCCCAGTTCAAATAATAGCTCTCCATGGTAAATACACATACACATTGATGAAGCAGCCAAGGCCCTATAGAAGATTAGTCTTGGAAATCATTTGATAGAATCATTTGATAAAGCACATTGCACAGAGTTTTAGAAAAAAATGATGACTGCTTATTTATTGTGGAGCTGAGGGGGCAGATGGATCCTCCACTACCACATCCACAGAGCATCTCCACTTCTATTGTATAAACTGACATTCACAGTGGAAATACATTAATAAACAATGAAAGAGAAGGGGCTGATTTACCAGGAAGAAAAACTATTGATCTTGTCAAAATTTCCCATTCAACATATAAGGGAATAGCAGAGCAGTACCTGGGAGGAAGCTTGAAGTTCCAAGTGGGATGGGAATCTACAGGGGTTTGTTTAACAAACCTGGGCTAGCTGCTATCTGTGCCTNATAGTCTNCACATTCTAGTATGCATACTAGGTATGTGTGAATGCTTTAAAAATTACACAANACTATGTTGGCAGATCTCTTTATGGCTCAGTATTCTCTGATACTAAGTATATGCAAGCTATCTATGAATTAAAAGTTTTTTATAGTCACCTTAAAAAACAGGTCAGGTAGTGTCAGTGAGATATTTCTGAACCCATTATGTCTGACTTGTCATTTTAACTATAAAATTATTAGCAAAATATTTATATTGAATTTTTCATGTTAGGTCTTTGATGTTTCCTTTGAAATCGTACAGCCCAGCTCAATTTGAATATTGGATTTTCACTTTTATTTTTGGTTTTCACTTCATAAAATTTATAGTGGGAAAAGTAGATTTNTGTGTTCCACACACATTTCCTAGAAACAGAATTGCATAGCTGATGCTTTTTTATTTTTTTATTTTCTTTTAAATGAACCAAAATCAAATGAAGCCTCCACACCACTATGGTCAGAGGCACAGTACAGACTGGAGCCTCATAGCACTCTGGGCAGCCACTGGGTCACTCACTGCTGTAAGCCCATCATCATGCTCTAGCAGCTGTTCTCTCTTAATTCCATGAGGTGCTTGGAAGACTCCTCTGGTAACAGAGACTTGGATCTAGCATCCAAGAACATGTATAAGCATTTCCCTTATCAGTGCCTATAGCAAACTTGCCATGTGCCTGCATCTTGATAGTATGCCACTTCCTTTTGAGGAAAGTCAACATTACTCCTTCTATAGCAGTTTTCAGTCCTTAACTCTATTAACCTTGTCCTTTAAGGACACCTCCCTTATCTTAGTGCTTTTCNTGCTATTACAACAGAACACCCAAGACTGTGTAATTCATGATGAAAAGAAACAAATTTCACAGCTACAGAGATTATGAATTTCAGTGAGGTGCCAGCAATTGGTAAGGCAATCACATGAAAGCACATACATGGTCAATTCTGCCTTCTTCTATCTAGTCATTCCTCCCACTTATGTCCTTACCTAGCCTGAATTACCTCACCACAGCCCAAGTAACATCAACATATGAATTAGAGGATTAAGATTTTAGCATAGGAACTTTAGTAGACATATTCAAACTGTAGCATTTCTCAATTCAGGATAGAATGTGGATTTAATTTCAATTATATGCAAACCATCATCGAGAAGATAACTCTGTGGCAAACAGATAATTCTTTACAAAGGTGAGTATAATGAAGACCAGGAGCAGTTCAANTGCTCTCATCCTTTTCAATTCTGCAGTTTGTTTAGCTGGAAAATACTGACTCTGTTGACTTGGTCTTAAAATTCTTACCTTCAACATCAGATCATTTTCTAGGTCTCTGTCTCCTCCCAAAAGACAGTTTAAATGTAAAACTAACTGTGAGTCATCAAACTCTCTAAGATAAAAATCACGCTGAGAAGCTTCCTTAGCCTAGTCTTAGCCCCCTAAAAATGTCCCAAATGGATAGTTTCAGCCACATCTGGTGACTGGAAGGACGGGGCCCCCTCTGAGCTCAGTCCTCTCACACTGCCCACTAATAAGGGGCTCTGTTTACAGTTACACACAACGGACAAAAATGTCATATGGTGCAATAACATCCAAAGTCCAGGNAATCCTTCTAGTCCAAACGCCCCCATTTCTGCATGCAGCACAGTCCCCAAGGAGGTTGTCTAGTGAGTGAACTGTGTTCTTTCTGACTTCTGTATCATTATGACTTGACTGGACCTTCCTCCTNGAGGCAGCATTGGCAGGCCATGCAGAGGAAACCTTGGAGAGGGTTGAATCTAACTGCAGAACGAGTCATTTTGCATTTCTACTGATATTTGACCAATCCAAGCACTGAAATGGCCATGAATGGAAGAAAGTAGTTTGGGATTTAAGTGAATGCAGAGGTTCTGAGTGACAGCTGTCTATCACACATATAAGATTAGTGTTACAATACCTATCTTGGAACTACTACAAAGTTTTTCAGTCTGCTAATTAGCTAATTTATCTCAAGCAATCTGAGAAAGTCTNAATTCCAGGGCCAGACAGGTCCTGCTTACAGGCAGGAATGTATAATCTAAGTCTTCAGGTTATGCCTAGGTTATTAGTTAACTTTTGCAAGTTCCTGGACCTGTCTTTGGGAGCATCTTCATGTGGGTAAGAAAGAGTTTAGACCTCA